>JAQQTN010000005.1:4667-39742 GCA_029379255.1 Theileria luwenshuni
TTTCCTTATGGTACTCGATGGCTTTCAAGTGAGGATAAGTCAACTCGTGTCTGCTTGGGTATTCTACACTATCTTGATAGTCACTGAAGGCTGAATCGTCCTCCTCGATTTTATCCAGTTCTCTAGTTTCATCTTCCACCGTAGCGTCATAGACTACAACTGGCTCCCTCTCATACTCGTAGTTGCTTACATCGTAATCCTGGTCTTCTCCGTGAGCTGGCTCGTATTCCAGTTCTGCGAGTCTGTCTGGTTCCCCTAAACTCGGGTGTTCTCCGTACTCTGACTCTGCCTCTGGTTCTGAAACTCCATATCCCTCCTCTATGGCTGGGTATTGTTTTGCTTCCAATTCTGCCAATTTACCTCCTTGTTCCAGTTCCGGTAGTTTACCTGCTTCCGGTACACTTGGGAACCGTTTTTTTGGCAACTTATCATGGGCCTTTGAAACCTTAAAATTTTTAATTACGAATTTAATCTCCTGATCGTCTGATTTGCAGGTGCATTTTGCCTTCCTAAATCTGCAGTTTTTGCCTGAAAATGGACAGCTAAGCTTATTCTTTCCCTTCTTCTCCACAAATCCGTAATCTTCTGGACCTCCATCAAGTGTTTCATCCACCTGTGTAATCTCGTAGCCGTTGTACACATCTGCCAACTTTCCTTCTCCTCCCCTTTCTTCCACTACCAATTCATTGTTTCTGTTATTGCGATAAACCTCAACCCGGTTATCGGATAGTTTACCTCCATTTCCGGGGGTAGAATCTCGGTAGCCTTCCTTTTGGGTCAATTCACCCCTTTTAACGTAGGAAACCACCTCCTTTCCGCTTGATTCACCTCCATATTTTGAAACTTGCTTTTCCTTATCTTTGGGATCATCGATTATTTCAAGTGGTAGATTTTCCAACTGTTTGATCTCATACGACCACACCACATTAAACATTAAAAATATCACGTAGCCGAGTGCCTTCATCTTAAATATTAAATTACATTAATTTATAAAATTATTTATATTTACTTAAAATGTATTCTGTTTCTAAAATTTCCTTGATCAGATTAGTCGATCCCTGGAACTTATTTTCCCCGAACACATCCCCGAGTCTAAATTTCAACTCTCCATAATTTTGATCCATCCCTTTTACTTGCCATTTTAACTCAATTCTACCCCTATCTAATCCCGATCTAATCCAGATTTACCCTCCAACAACTATATCTTGGATCCATCAGTTAGACTGTTGCCTCTGCATTCTTTTCATCCTAAAATCATTTTTTAACCTCATCTATCAACGTTTCTCAAATAAAAACACTCATTAATCTATCTCTAAATGAAATTATCTAAATGTGTAACTAAATAACCAATCTTACCTAAGAATCTCAGCCGCTCTCTTCCTCGCCTCCTCCAACAACTTCAAATCCTCCTTACTTTCTTCACCTTTATCATCATGTTCCAAGTTATCCTTATTATCTTCTACATTATTAAACGTTAATTAATATATTGTTAATTATAATTAGTAATTGAAGTATTAAGAATTAACTAATTACTAATAATGGTACCAATAACTACTAATTCGTAATTAATAATTGTAACGTTACTTACCTTTTAACTCCTCACTCGGGACCTTCTCCTCAGTCTCCACTCCAGTCATGTAATTGAACATCTTATTAACTTCCTTTTCTTGCGTATTTTCATAATAATCTTCTTTATTGTTATTAATATCATTGTTATTATTATTGTTAATATTATCATTGTTATTATCCATATCTACATTAACACCCATGTCATCTTTATCCACATTATTATCCATATTGTTATCGACATTATCCACATTAGCGGTATTGAGGCAGTTCGGGTTAAATGGGTTTACAAAGTCAGTAAAGTCGTTTGTAAACGAGTGGAAGGCTATGTAGTTCGTAATGAACTGGTTCAACTCATCTTTGTACTTAAAATACGTCTTAATATTATGGAACCGATATTCTGCAAAAAAATCAAACCTATTCGATATTTTATCCAGGTTTTTTACGAACCTAGTCAGGTTTATTCTCGAGTTCTTTGAGTCCTGAAACTGTTCTTTAAGTATTTTATTTTTAAAATCATTAAAGCTTTTTAACAACTCGTACAACGCCTTCTTAATCAACTGGTACTTTCTCCTTTTATATCTCTTCATATTTACACACAGTTCTTTTACTGATCTATTCTTACTTATGTAACTTTCTATTTCACTCCTTTCCACACTATTCATACTTTCAATAAAACTATCATCTCTGTTTGACAAATTAACGTTTTCCAAATTTAACTTAATATCGTAACTCTTCAACAGCTCCATTACAAAGTTATTGTATATCACTTCAACAGCGTTAGCCACATTATCGTAACTGTTTAGCACTCCTTCCTTATAGTTGTTTATGTTACTCACGTTTAACAGGTCCTGTTTACACTTTAAAATGTTCAACGACAGTTCTGAGTTCATCATCTCGACTGAACTCTTGTAGTTGTTCAGCGAGTACTCCCTGATGTTATTGAAGACCATAAAGTCCCACAGATGGTTCTTCGCGTCATATTTGTAGTTATCAGTCTTACTCCAGAACGTGTTCAGGTTGAAGAGCCCCAACTTGGCGTTCTTCTTGTTCAGCAGGTTATCGACGTTAACTCCTGAAGTTTATTTACTTTCGTTAATACTAATTACCAAATAAAACATCAAATTATAAGCAAATGCACTTACCATCTCTGTTTCTGGCGCTTTGGTAGTACTCCTCGTCGTAATAGTCGTTCTCATCATCGTCTGCGAATAAATCGTTCGATGTGTTTGCGATAAAGTCGTTAAAAGCCTCAGTATCAGCCATTTTTTGTTTATATTGGTATTTTTACATCATTAGAAATATATTATTACACATTTTAACTCTTTTAAAGCATTATTATCGACTCTTACTCCACTGGAATGAATGGTCTAATACTGATGGTAGGATCATTCTCAAAAACAGATAATTGGATTTTCTGGGCGATAAACATCAATAAAACAGATCTTAGCATAATTTAAGCTCTAAAACTGCTAAAATACACTAGAAGATGCAATTTGTATTGATGTGTGGTGCTGTATTGAATAACGTTCATTTAGAAGATCGTGTTAACTTCTTGATATTTATAAGGCATATTTTTTAAAAATAACTTTGAAATTATTTAGTTTACTCATAGAACTCTTGTTAAATCAGTATATTATGTATCTTTCCTCTAGATTTCCTTGACAATGGGTGGTAATTCATCTAAAAGTCCACCAAATGGAGGTAATTGCCGATTATTATTTAGGAAGACTACGAATATTTAACACATTTATTATTTTTACACTAATCATAAATTAATTAGGCTTGAGAGTACACCGAGTATATCCCAACGGACCAGGAGGTACTGATTTCCTAGCTCATCTTATTCTCTTTACCTTTTTTGGCCTGTCAAACCGAATAATCTATAATTGAGTAATAATTAATTTACAGATATCGCTGGAATTGAGCCATTTTTTGATTTTATATTGGACGTGGATGGTTACATTTACAGCGACAACAAGGACGAGACTCTGAGCCTTTTCACTAAATACGTTAACGAAAAGGAAAATCAAAGAATCTGTTTAAATATTTATAATGTAAGAAAGAAGAATATAAGGGAAATATACATGATTCCACAAAAGTGGAACGGAATCGGACTACTAGGACTAACTCTGAAGTTTGACCTCTTCACTAACTGTCTGAACCAGGGCCTTCACGTGATGAAAGTGTACGACAAATCTCCAGCGAAAAAAGCCGGACTGATCCCTCTAACAGACTATTTACTAGGTATTTGAGTTAATTAGTCAAACAATTATTAATTACTAACGTTAAACAGGAACTAACCTGCAACTCTTCTTTAACATCGAGTGCATCATGTACAACGTGTCCAACCAGGTGGACAAGGAAGTGACTCTTCTGGTGTACAACTCGTTGACTGAAACCATTCGGAGAACTGTTATTGTACCCCAGTACGACTGGGGAGGCTCGGGCACTTTGGGGCTCGATTTGGCAGTGGGTTACATTCACCGGATACCCTACGTCAAGTCCCTGTTTTACGACAACCTGAACGACCCCCTAAACGCCAAGAACAGTTTTAACAGTCCAGAAGACGAGGCTAATTTAAACATTTTGACAAACGATGATGCTAAAAAGGAAATGGACGATAAGTCTCTAGAAAATCAGGAAACAAACGACGGCAACAACAACAACGAAAGCAGTTTTAACATCGACTTAATTGAGAACACGACCAGTAAAAGCAGTTTTAACCTCGAAACCACAAACAACGACGACGACGACGATAATACCAGTTTTAACATCGATTTAACGGACAACAACAATCCCGACAATAGTAACAATAATAGTAATAGTAGTTTTAACAATAGTAACAGTAACAGTAACGAAAGTAGTAAAGATAATTTAATGGACACTTACAGTAATCAGAATTACATACCGCCTAACTTATAACAATAGTAACAATAATAACCACAATGATAACAATAATAGTATTAATAATATAATGTACATCTACTAATACATCATTATTTATATACGTAGTTATGTATCTATAGTTGTGTAGACGGTAACCAATAAGATATCTATATCTATACATACATATATACATTTAATAATGTACATACAAATAATTATATCCATAATTACTAATAGCTATAACAATATTAATAATATAATTATGAGATTAATTGTTTGTAAAATGTTTCAACTTCTAAATTGAGGGATTTAATGAGCATGAAGTCCATTATTTGGTTGTAGAGGATCTTGGCGTTCTCCTGTTGCGCATTTTGAGTCGATTTGTATGACAGACTGATCATGTTGTTCCACTCGGTCTGATTCACGTTCAATTCGCCCAAAACCTCAAATCTGTTCCTCTTCAACTCCTTAACAACATTAAACATCTAACAATTGTATTAATAGTTTGTTATTTAGTTATTAATTAATGGTTGGTTATTTATGATAATTAGTTATTGTTGTATGTATTGTTATTAGTTATTAAGGATAACTACTAGTTATTAACTATTAACAAACCTTAGTAACTGTTTTGTTGTTTATGTTTTGTTTTACTTTTTCAAGAGTTAAAGCTTCAAATTGTCTAATCGACTCTTCAACTTTATTACTATCGTCTTCTGTACTGTTCTTGTACTGGCTGGAGTTGGTAAACGAGGTCTGGAGGCTGTTTAGAACGTCGTTTACCTTGTCGTGTTTGAAGTGGTAGTTAATCACACTTTGGAACTCTTTAATCTTACAACTATGGTTTACATCTTCACCTTTATCACTTTCAGAGTTAATGCCAATGTTAAAGTTAAATTCGTTCAAGTAACCTTCAACGTACTTTTCAGGTAGTTCGACCAATCTCTAAAAACAGTTAATTACACTGTAAACAGTAAATCTAATAAATAAGTAAATAAGTAAACAAACATCTGAAAGAATCTGTAAATTGTTAATGTTATTCGGCTCAATGAATCTTTTGACTAATCCTCCCCAAATTAAGTCCTTTCCAACTAATTTGTCGTTTGTCAACAAAAGGTATTCGCCCAAGTTACCCTTCAAAGTGGAAAGCACATAGCTGGACCCAAAACCGTTAAAATATCTGTTATCTAAAGAGTAACAATTAATAATTATCACTTTAATAGTTACTAATAATGTTCAATTAATGATTATAGTTATAACTACTAATAATAATAACTTATAAATATATAACTAATTAGTAATTAAAAAGATGGAACTTAAGTTTAGTTGATAGGATGAATGAGAGTAACAGGAGGAGTAGTCTGAAATGAAACACAAATTGGCCCCAAAGGATTCTAATTTGTAATTAACAACAATTAACCAATATCTAATAATAACTAAAAACTAATAACTAAGATGAATATCAGGTTACCCATTCGACCGTTTCCGTAAACTATTAGAGGCTTTTTAAAGGTTTTAATTGTGTACAGTAGACTACAAACATTTCTCAAATAACCGATTAAATCCCGTTTATTCCTGGATTCTCCATTTAATGACTTGTTACTCAATTTATCGTAAGATTCGTTAAACTTGGCAAATTCGATTTCGTTTAGACCTTTTGAGAACACTGTCCTGTTCACAGAAGATATGATTCCAAATCTTTTGTAAATGTTTTGTTCTAAGTTCTTTAATTCTTTTGTTAAATATGAAATGGAGTTATTTCCCAGGTATTCACTAAACAATGTTTCAAGTTTAAGAATCATTAAAGTGTGTTAATAAGATAAATAGTTATCTTTATTAAGTAAAACAAGTTACTTGTTCAAGATAAATAGGTCGGATCCAGTATTGTTTCTGACTAATACTGAACACTCTGAAATTGAGCTAGTTGTTGAATCCATAGGGGATTCCAAGTAGTTCCCGTCCAGTTGTTCAAAATAAGTGTCAGAAAACTGTAATAAGTAGTTAATTTTTATTTATTTTAACTAACTGGTAATTTATCTATTTCCTTCTTTGTAAAGAATCTGAATTTGTCCTGGTTCCTTGAGTCATTTTTGACTCTTGCGATATTCCTTTTTACTTTCGAAAATTTGTTTAAGTTTTTATCACTTAATAGCCTTACATATTTTAGAGTATCATTTAACAATTCTCTAGAAGATATAATTGACATTTTCTGAGTCAAATTTCCAGTGTTACACTGGAACAGTTTCTGAAGTTGTGAATGTGTAGACTTGTAGGGTCACAAATTTACTTATTATGATTAAGTATAATGTTTTAATCACATTTTTCAAAACTTTAATCCATAGTTATCATTTCTGTATATTATAGTTGATCTAAATCTTCTAAAACACCATCCTTCTTTTTATCATGTTGTAACATAGACACAGATGGGATTCTATCAATTTTTTAAAGTTTGATTCATTTTTAAATGATTAAAATAACATTTTAAGGATATTTAAAGAGTATTTCAATCTTAGTTTCTCATTGTTTGGGCTAATGTAAGTTTTTAGGGTAGAAGCTTAAATGTTAAAATCGTTCAATAACTTTAACAAGATTAGACACATCTCTAAAAATAGTGTAAAAAATGTAAATTTAAAGGGTATTAAATTTATTGAAAGGTATTTGGAAAGTGCCAAGTGTAACGTAAACGTTTGGAGTTCTTCAATTATAGAATTACAGTTAAAGTTTGACAAAATTAAATATTTAAGAAATAAGATAAAATTTACAAGAAAGTACAAAAAAATTGAACTAATTGAAAATGGAGTTAAATTTGTCCCAAACTTCTTGGAATTGTCCTGTTTAAGGCCTCAGTTGACCGGCTCTGACTTACTGATTAATTCCTCAAAGGATTCAAATAAGGTGTTTTTGTACCTATTGCCACATTTACTTATTAACTATTACATTAATAACTATGTTAATAAGAACTTTGTAAATAAATTGGTTAAGTTTAATTCAAACAAATTTGAAAATGAAAACGAAAATAAAATAATTAAAGATGAAACTTTAAATAAGATTAGAGAACTAAATGAGGGAAAGTTAATAGTGTTACTGCCCACTATAGACTTAACCATAAACGACAGCAGAATAGCACACAATTGTCTCAAAAAGGACAAAAAAGTGTCCTTTCTGTTGTACAGGGACATTGTGCTCGACAATTTGGAAAACGTGTTGGAGTCGGATGTGATTTACAGCACTCCAAAGAGTTTCTTAAAGTTATTGACAAAGTTCCCATTTTTAATTGAAAAGATCAGAAATGTGATAGTAGACGAGAGTGAAAGAATGATATGTGGACAGTTTGGTTATCTGTTGGTTAGAATCAGAAGTTTACTTTTAAACAATGTTCAATTTGTCTTTTTGTCCAATTTTACAGACAATTACCTACTCAATCAGTTCATATCACGTTTCTCAAAACTAAACTTCAAAATCATATCATTCCCCAACAATAACTGCAATAATACTACAATTAGTGATAACAGTTTAGAAACCAATAAATTAGTTGGTAAGGATAACAGTTTAGAAAATAAAGTTGGGTTGATTAAACATGTTTATGGGCCCATTAGGGATATTGAGAAGCACAAGAGTTTGTACAACGTTTTAAACAGCACGACAAAGAGTGATATAAAGAATGAAAGTCCATTAGAACTAAAGGTAAAACAGAATAGGGATTTAATAATTGAAAATCAGTTGAATCAGAACAAAAAGGAAAGGAGTTACAACATAAACTACTTATTGTATGAACCAAACAATTTTGTGAATGTTTTACTGAATGAACTGAACAAAGACAAAAAGACAATCGTTTACTTCCCAACTGTTAAAATGTGCCAATTCTGTTACATTTACTTCAAACATTACTTACAACTATTTCATTTTAATAATTCCAGTAATTTCAACATTAATAACAACCAATTATTAGATATCAAAGATAACTTTAACAATTCCAATAGTTACAATTACAACAATCAATTAATAAATAACAACTTGAATACCTACAAAAATGATGAAGAAGAAGATGAGTTTATGTTTTATGATTTTCATTCCGGTTTAAGTTTAAGTAAGAGGAGGTTTGTCCTGGACAGTTTCAAGACGGTCAATAGGGGCCTATTATTTTGCACAAATTTGGCAATCAACATTAACTTTCACAACGTCAGTAAGATAATCAACGTCTCCTTTACCTTTAACATTCCCGAATTACTGAATAAGTTCTTTTACAACTATTCCTTCATGCCTAACGGTGAGCTAAACAGTAACTCTACAGGTTCCACTCCTGACAAGCTTGAAAAGGTGATGCTACTGAACAACTTAGACGGACACATACTTTACGAATATTACAAAAATAACATCAATTTAATATTACAAAATAATAATAATAACAATTGCAATAACTTTAATAATAATAACAATATAAATAGTAACAAAAATATAAATAATGATTTGAATGACAGTAAAATTGACAATGAACGATTATGGGACAGTGAAGAAAATTCCTCTAACACCACTAATAATTCAGTCAGTAACAATTTATTTAACAAAAACCATAAAGACAGTAACAACCTAACAAATGACACTTATATTAGTGATAATTTTAATAAGGTAAACTGTGATATTTACTTGAAAAGCAGTTGTGAACTGATGTACCGGAGTTTACTGGGCTACTACAGCGAGAACGCGAAAAGACTAAAAATTGAAAAGTGGACGATTCCCAGTTTTTTGAACGAGTTTGTCAAGTCTTTCGGAATAGATGAAACTTTTAAAGTTTCAAAGCAGTTTGCAGTTCGAAGTCAGCTGATTGACTCTCCGGGACTCGAAATATGTCCAAATTTCAACAAAAAATCAAACTTACTGGCCTCAATCAAGTCGTCTCCCTACTTCACATCTAAATATCTCTAAATTTTCTGATAATTTGTATTATATATTATCCATTTATTATTCTTATAATTGTTGATTATAGGCTTTATCGTTAGATATATCTACACAAACAATGTTGAATTATTATAACTAATTGGATATTTATTTGGAATATAAGTCATATTAAATGTTGAATCAATTGATTGAAAGTGTAAATTACTTCGTTGCGATTGATACAGCCCAAAATGTTAATCTTGCCACTCTTGAACACCAGGCACGAACTCACCTTCTGACTCGAGTTAATCAGTTCATTTTCGAGGATGTTTTCGAGTGCAAAGCTGATGTCCAAGTTACTTTCTGTGATGAACACTTTGTTTAAAGCCTCCATGTTACTTGGGCTGTTTACAGACTGATCACTACTATTGTTTAAGTTAAACTGAAACCTCAAATAGTGATCAAAAAAGTTAACGTTAACGAGTTTATTTTTCAACCTGTGGTATATCTCATTAAGGTTTAACTCCGATTTTAAGACCACTTTGCAGTACAGTTGGTCTATTTTAAACGTTTCAAGGGCCTCGGACACTCTTAACACATTTTCGTTATTTATGTTTTTCCACAACAGTAAATTACTGTCCATTTTATTCGTCTTGTTACTTTCCACATTTTTACTCCCTAAACTGTCCTTTTTATCACATTTAATGTATATCTTCCATTTAACTTTATACTTGATTTTACGGATTATCTTTGCCAGTATTTTGTAGGCCTGCTTCTCAGTCAGGGTTCCCATTATTAAAATCCTCCCATTTGGGTATATTCTACACAGGCAAAACGGCCTTAAAAACGTTATTTTGACCGATTTTTTCGAGTATTCACTTCTGCTGAAACTTCTTGAAATCAGCATCAGCTCGTTCTCGTCCAGGTGTCCCTTGGAGAGAATGGCCGAGGCCCATATCACCGATATTTCCGACGATATCACCTCCAATTTCTCTAAAAATTAACCAATTAATCCATCAAATACTTTAAAACATCTAAATAACTATATTTCAAGCATAATTATCATATTTTTAAAAAATTACTCGGAGCTTCAGGTGGAATCTTCAAGTCTATGTGAGTCGACTCAAAATCTCGGAACATTTCCGGATATTTCATGGCTAAACTACCATCATTTAAATATCATAATTTATTCAAAATTTTACCAACCTAAACCAACCATTTACCAAAATAATGACTGATTTCCTCCCACAATACACAGCTTGACCTAACCTTACACATCACTCAGAAACAGCCTAATTTTTACCCAAAACCTGTAAACCTAGTCATAAACACCAAAATATCCACAATTTATTAGATAAATGTGAATTATAACCAAAACTAATGGTAATAAACCATCATTATCAATCAAACACTGTTGAATAACTGATAGCTAATAGATATTGTAAAAAAAAAATAAAAATTAATTTTGCCACATTGAAGTCACATTGTTTGAGTTGTTTGGAAAGAAGAACGGCTGAGATGCGTAGTACAGGCCCGGTGGATTTTGCATGTTTTCGTTGAAGTAGTTGTACATAACTCCCTTTCCACTCAGGTTTGTCCTCGACACATTTCCCGACATTAGGTTGTTTGACACATTTGCCGATAAATTTGACTGACCTACATTATCAATTAGTCATTGTTATTATTATTGTTGTTATTAACAATTATTTAATAATCATCCAATTAACTAATTATAATTAACTACTAATTAATTATAATTGGTTAACTAGATGCTTACTTAAATTATTTGAGGTTGATAATCCTGTCGGTACCATAGTAGAGGTTGACAGGTTATTCTGTGACAGGTTGATGCCAGTTAGGTTGTTTGAGGGCAGGTTTGTGTTTGACACGTTGGTTGACTGGAAGTTTGTGTTTGCTCCCATTGGAACCAGGTTTGACGTGAGGTTGTTTGCGTTTGTTGTTGTGTTGTTTTGGAATCTTTCAAATTTTTTGAAATCTTCGTAAAAGTGTTGTTTGTTTTCGTAGTAGTTGCTGAACACGTCTGACTGCGGTACGTTTGTTCTTTGCTTCGGGTACTGTCTGAAGTCGCTCCACGGCTTCATCCACATCTCGTCCTCCAGACATCCGAACGTCAGTCTCGTTTCTGCGTAGTCGTATTCCTTCGGCATCACAACTGCTGGTTTCATTTTAGCCATTTGATCTTCCAATTTTTCGCCTTCCATTAATGATCTTGACTGTTCTAGTTGGTTTGGTGTCATATTATTCACTACGTTTGAAGTTCCTGTTAGGTTTGATAAATTTTGGTTTGATGACGACATATCTCTCTTTAACAAGGATGCCCACGATGTAAACAGTTCCTTCTTTTCATCTTCGCTTTCCACCTTTTCTGGTTTCGGTTCCACTTTACTTTTTGGTGAGCTTTTGACATTTCTTTTTAATCTTTCGTCTTTTGTGAATGTTTTTCCTTTAAATTTTGAGTTATTTGCATAACTTCCTTGTACTGCTGTTTGTGTTTTTGCGCTTTTTTCTTTATTGTTTGGCTTAACTAACTCCCATTCTCCTTGTTCGTGCCCTAGGTTCATTTGTACTATTTTTTCCACTTCCACTTGTATTTTATCTGCGTTGTAGTCGCATCCCTTTACCAGCTTAATAATATCTGCGTGATTGTAGTTATAACTCTCCAGTACTGGCAGCAGGTTACTTATCCACTTTTGGCTTCTTGGTGATCCTGGGCTTTTCACTTCCTCCTTTTTACTTTTAGTCTCCTTTTTAAATTCTGGCCTTGTCATTTTTACTATCCTTTATTCTTATTCAACTAATCTACTAATTATACTCAAGGCCACAGATCAAGCTCTCAGTCGGAGCCCTTTACAATATGTCTATTGGTATATGAAAGCTTATAAATTTATTTCAAGGCAGAGAAAGGTTATACCAAAATCATACACTGTAATTAAATGAATGAAGGTTTAAATAATAATTTTTTCAATTAATATGAAAGAATAAAAAAGACAAACCATGTTATATACAATAATTACTCTTGAAAAAGTTTTTTGTCTTAATCTTCTTGGGAGAGGGTTTTAACTCTCACATTGGGCTAAGTTGTCCTGCCAAAATAAAATTTTATTCTAACAGCCTACACAGTTAATTTGTTCCTCAAAAACCAAAATGCAATCTTTACAGTCTTTCAGATTATCACCTATTCAAATTTATACATTTTTTAAAGTAGTGGATCTAATTCCAAAAATAATTTCACAAAAAATCGTTTAAAAGCCACTCAAAACCATTATTTTTTAAATGCAATACAATTTCAAAATTTCACATTTTTTATTCCATTAAACTCTTCAAGTTCTTAAATCATTAGAACTGAATTTAGTACTTCAGTTTTCGCCTTCCCTAAATATTGACCTTCCTTTACACCAACCTCCTAAAACGGGTTTCATCCAATGTATTATTAAATTTTTACTATTCTCTATCCTATTATCAACTTTATTTGACCCTACTAAAGTCCTATAGATCCGATCTCAGTTTTTTTGTTACTTCCTAGAATATTAATCTTTTCTTCTAATCCTTGTATTCTTAATTAATCGATAAAAACCAATTAAAATCAGCTTCCTTCTAAGTTTCAATTGAGATGAGTTCCTACACATTTGGTGGAAGATATAGGGTGGTACCTCCTGGAATCACTAACTTTATTCTGTAAATTAGCCATTAATGTACCATAGAACCACTCCATATATTAATTTAAATGATTTAAACTATGAGATACGCCCAAATAGTTCTGGGACCTGCAGGAAGTGGGAAGACCACTTACTGCAAGGTCTTCCAGGACTATTTGTTCTCCTGTAATCGCAACTGTTACATAGTGAACCTTGATCCTGCTACCGAGGAAGGTTTAACTTTCGAAAATGAGAATACTCAGTCATCTTCCAAAAAATCCTACTCTCTCGATAAAGGTACGATTCTTTCCCTTATTCCTTAATAATTTACCTAATATTTATTCTATTTATAAATAATAAGTTTATTATTTATAAATAGAATTATTAAAAAAGGATAAATAAATTAAATATAACATTAATATACATTCAGTAAATCCCTTTGACACCGATATTCGGGACTTCGTCGACATCGGCAGTGTGATAGAACGGGAAAACCTGGGTCCTAACGGAGCCCTGGTAAAGAGTTCCGAGCTACTGATCCAAAACATCGACTGGCTATCGGAGCAGATTGAGAGCACGTACTCAGACGAATCCTACATCCTTTTTGACACACCTGGTCAAATTGAGCTATTTTTACACATTCCTTACATCAAATCGATAACTCAAATGCTGAGAAGATTAAACATCAACTGTCTGGCCGTCTATTTACTCGACGTTTCATTCATGAGTGACCCTGCAAAACTGATTTCAGGCTCTTTAGCCGGCCTTTCAGCCATGGTTAACCTCGAAATGCCTCACATCAACATTCTCTCCAAATGTGACTTAATAACAAACAACTCCAACAAAATCGTAAAGAACCCCTTTGTGGACATCACCAGCAGTACCTTTGGCTTCTCCCCAGAGGACCTCAAGTTCCAAAAACTTCACATTAGCCGTGGCGGCCAACCGAACAACAGTCACTCATCAGACGCGTCCGACGAAATGGATTCCGAGGACCAGTCCGACGAAGAAGTCGACTATTCGCAGTTTTACGACATAATCAACAGATCTGGAGACGACCTGGTCAACAGCCTCGACCAACACCTTCCAGTCCACTACCGAAAACTCAATTTTGCCTTTGCCGCACTGCTTGAGGACTTTAACCTGGTCTCCTTCATTCCCTTAAACGTTAATAGTGAGGAGTGCTTACAACAGATTTTAGTCACCACCGATATCGCTTTACAATTTGGTGAAGAGGCAGAACCGACTGCCAAATTTGACTTATCCGACACAATTTAACCCAAATAATATTGTCATTCCTAATACCTATTTTACATATTTATTTATTTATTCATTAATTATTGTCAATAGTTATTTAAAGTTATATAGAATAAGTATTGTTGAGATAATATTTCCTATTATAAAGATAATTAGCATAATAATTAATGTGATAATTAACTTGTTAATCCTGATTATTAATGTAGTAATAATTGTAATTATTAGTAAACTTACATGTAAAATCAGCTTATTAGCACTTGTTACACGTTTTGAGCTGACTTAAGCACTTTAATCAACTGTTTCACGTCATATTTTGGGTCTAAAACACTCATTATCTCATAAAAGAACCTGTTGACTCCTTTTCATTAACTTCATGCAAGTTGTTGGAATCAGTTTTACTTCCCTTGTCACCCTGTAATTTCAAATTGGAATAGTAATAATAATAGTAATATCAAATATAACAAAACACAATAAAGAGTAACAAACGAAACTAACCGAGTTTTCACGCTTGTCTATTTCATCAGTCCAGTCTATTGACAGCTTTTTAAAGTTGAAAAAGTACAAATACAACTTCGTGTTATTCTGGAAATGATGATGAGATAACAAGTGTTACCTGAATATTCCTAGAGGTCAAGAGGTACGACCTAATATCCTCAAAACTGAATGTTATTATTGTTGTTATTATTATAATTATTATTGCTATCATTATTTTTAATAATTAAGTAATTGACAATTGTTAAAGAAATGCATCCATTATTCAATTAGTATGTGGATCAAGAAGTTTATGAAAAAGGAAAGATTAAACTATTTAGTATCAAAACACACCTTTCAAATGCCAAAAATCTGGCTAAATAGTGTATCTCCCCCTCCTTAAACAGCTTAATCTCAAACAGAACAGTGTAATCCACAGATCCTAAACAATTCATTTCCAAAATAACTTTCAAATATCATCTACCCGAATAACTAATCAATTAACCAAATAACTAAATAAATAACAAACAACATCAAACTAAATGGGTAGTGATTAAGAACCCACCTTGCCTGGTGTAGTACATTGCGTACAGGGCATCCTTATTGATTATGAATACAAATGTGTTTTTGTCGTCTTGCACGTAGTTTTGCAGTGTCACCATGAAGTTGTCCAGGGCCACCAACAAGTCGTTTGCCTCCATCTCATACACGTCCTCCTAACAACACCAATTAACAAATGTGGCAACTTACACATAAATTAAGGTTTGGAAACCTTTTAATAACATTTGGAGTGATTGATGACACCCTTTGAGACTGCACCTTACATTCTGTTATTATTGAATTTAACAGATTTTTGTTAACGTTTTCCCCTTTAACAATTCTGGAAGCCCAGGCCAACAGTAGCCATTTTGCCTCTGATAACTCCATGTCCAAATATTTATGTCTTTGTGACGGCTCAATTGCCCACAATGTCTATTCAATTAATTTAAACCAAGTTAAATCAACATAACACAACTTAAATTTAATCTAACTAATTATCTTAATCAAATTAATTAAATTAGTTCAATAATTTACTAGTTTAAACTTGTTTGACTTACATCACTTTTCTTGTATCCTATCACCGTATCCGTTCCATCACTGGAAGTCACCACCGTCGTCGTATCGTCAAATATGTCCTCAAATTCATATCCTAAACCAATTTATTAATTTTATTTTTCATTTTTATTAGTTTTAATTTAATTAGATCTGTTTTATTCCAATTTTTTTTTGTTTTCTATTTCAAATTATTCATTAACATTCCATTTTTCCAAATGATGTGTAAACCATCATCCTAATTACTCTAACTTATTTACACAATTTCCATTTATTTACTTCATCTCATTTAAAATTTAAATATATTTCATTTAAATATATTTAAATTTTAAATTTAGGCATAAATATGAATTTTTGCTCACCCATGATTGAGAAGATTGGCGACTGTCCCTGTCTATTTCCGAAACAGCACGACATTATATCTTTTAACGCGTTATATGCGTTATTTGCATTTTTTCTTTTTTCTTTTTCTTTATTTTTTATTTTTTGTTCCACTTCCACTGTTTTATACAGGAACCCTTCCGACGCGCTTTCCAGCTCCTCGTAAAACCTACTCTGGTTAACTGAACATGCTGACGTTTGCGAATACGTCATTTTTACTATTTTTACTTAAATTTCACCATCTTTTATTTTTTAAAATGTTTTATTAGCCTCTTAATCTACACATTATTCCCACACCCACCCTCTACAACACACCTTATCTCTCACTTCCAATATACAATCTCTATATAGATATATGTGGATACATATATACATATATATTTATATTTATATAAATATATATGTATTTATATACTTGGTACAATTTTAATAGTTTGTGGCCATGTTCTTGGGTCTGAATTCTCTTTTTTTATCTGTTCTTTTGTATGGTTCCATTGTGATATTGCGATCTTGGATTTGAAAGTCGTTTGCTAACAGTTTTTCGACTGCTTCTTCCGAGTCTAATTCTACAAATGCGTAAAGCAATGATTCGTTTGTTTTTCTGTTTACTTTTTGCGGTTTAATTGCTACATCTACTACTTTTCCTTCTGATTTGAGTTGCATTAACCTCTGGTTGATTAGGTCCTTCAGAATTACCTCCGTCACCATTGGCGGTATTCCGAATATTGCCAGTTTCAGTCCGTCTTTCGTTTCCTTTTTTACTCCCATTCTCGATGATTCTTGTGATCCTTCTTGTGTCAGTTGTTTCGGTTCTGACACTTGTTGGCTCGCTGTGTTGTATGTTGCTACTGTCTTACTTCCCGTTACTGAGATCTCCTCGAACAGGTCGTTGATGATGTGGTACCTGCTTCTCGTCACATCTCCTGCCAGTACCACTGATTGTGCGAACTGTTTCGTCTGTTCAAACTTTTCCTTTTCGTTTGTCAGCGTCAGCGATCCCGTGATCAGCACCAGGAACAGCGGCTGTCCTCCCACCAGTTGTATTTCTACATTTTGTATTTTCGAGGTCACTACGTAGTTTGCAAACTGTTGATAGTAATTTCTAATCTCGTTGTGGTCTCCTGCCACTACTCTTTTTCCGTTTAAATCTGTTTTTGACACCTGTGCTTCTTTAGAGTACAGTGAGTACATGAATGTTGGGTTTGTGTTTAACAGTGAATAGTATTTGTATGTGAACACGTGTGCTATTTCTTCTAGTGTTGTTGACTGTGACATCTGGTTTACCATGACTTGCGAGCTACTCATCGGCATCGGCTGCATCCTCCCGTCTCCTACCAGTGGCATCGTCGTTGTGTATGCTTGTACGTAGTTATTGTTTGTGTTTCCTGTGTTTGTGTAGGTCGTTCCTGCGTAGTTGGTCGCTCCGTTATTGGGATACGTTGAGGCCGTCGCTGGGTATCCGCTGGTGCTGTTTGGGTATGCGTTTGCGTTAGTTGGGTACGAGGTTGCGTTCGTTTGAAAATTTGAGGGGTAATTGGTTGTGAAATTCGATATTCTCGTTTGATCGAACGGCACGTTCTCCCCCCAATTGCTACTGTACTGCTGGTTTTGGTACGTTCCTGAGTACTGATACATGTTATTTACTTCATTTCTTCCATTTTGGTTGTGTTTATATGATCTTTGACCTCTATGGAAGTTTCTTTCTCGATTTCTCACTCCGTTTAGGACCGGGTCAACCTCTACGCCGGCATTCATCTGATTGACCTGGTTCACGCTTTCCTCCACAAAATTAGACATTTTTAAATTTTATTAATTTAAATCATTTGGTTAAATTTGTATTTATACTAAATAAAAATGTCATTTATTAACTACGGCCCCACCCAGATTCCCATGTGCTTGTTCCCTGATGTCTGATCCTCCGGCCATTCCGGCAGCCTTACAGCAAATACCTACTTTTATAAATAAAAATATATTTATATTAGTTTGTGGTGGTCTTAAAATTGTCATGTGTAATTTCCAATTGTCCAATCCCGTTCCTCGTAGAAATTTAGCTTTTCAAACATGAGTTTGAATTTCGGAATAAACAGAAATCCGCATACGATGCAAACTGCAGACTCGATAAATATCCCGTCAACGTTCAAATTCTCTAAATTAATCGTTTATCAAAATTAGACATGAAAACTTCAACATGTACAGTAACCGCTTATAACTGAGCTAAGAGAGCAGAGTAAGTAAATACCGAGTATGTTTAAAACCTACTGAATGTCAGGAGATCCATGAGGGAAAAGGCCAGGTAATTGGGGTAGAAACTTCCGAAGTTGGCCAGTGTGTTGAGGAGGGTCATGTAGATTGCTCCGTAGTTTGGGTCCGACACCTTGTTGAACAGGGCAACGTCGGTGACCGTGTTTAGCAGCTGCCCGACCCTCCTGAACGTCATCACCGAGGCCAGCATCAGCACGTAAATGGTGTTAGTGAAGCTCTTGTGTTCGCTCATGTAATAGTACTTTGTAAACACCAGAAACACTGAGTAACATTATTTCCATGACTCAACTTACCCGTAGACACGATAAGCGACGCAAATCTGATTTGAATGCCCTTGTAGAGCATCGTGCTCACTCCATACAATGCGATATAGTACGATATCTAATTAACCAATTAATTCGTTACATCAGAGTAGTTATTTTATTAAGTAGTTACAATATGGCACGAATATTTATGTTACGGTAGGAATAATAGTTATAATTGGAATAGTTACAGTGTGATAGAAATAAAGAACTAACCAGTAGTGGAAATAGAATGTCAATGATTATAGTGAAGGATTTACAGAAGCCGTAAACGTCCTGAGAGAGTCCGTAGGAGAGAAGTTTTAGGTCAATTGGGTTCTCAGTGGAGAAGAAGAGATATTTGACGAGGAGAATGAAGGATAAAGTTCTAATGGGACGAAGCATTATAACCTTTCTTAGAATTTTATAAGAGTTCCAAAATTTGTAATCGTTACAGGTTCCCGACTCCAGGTCCTCTGTTTGAATAGACTCCTGAGTTTCCAGGTTCAGTTCGAGCGTCGAGTCAGACTGAGTGAAAGTGGGAGTGGAATCAGACTCCCTTTTAAAAAGTAAAAAAAAAGTAGTTACAAGTATAATAATGGCAAAAAGCTTCATGAAACCGGAAATGGTGGTTATCTGGTCTGAGGAGTCGTCCTCGGAGAGTTTGTGACAGTCACACTTGAGATTCGAACTGTCGTGACTGATGAACTTAAATAAGCCAAAAGTGCCATGAATAAATGAACTGGAACTGAGAATGATAAAAAAAGCTAAATTTGAACCCAAAGACTGACCGGCAGAGTTACAAGCCGAAGCGTGAACCCGGAGGTGAGGCCGGAGAATGGTGAGAGCCCAGCCGTCAACTGCGATATCCTGAGTGGCTAAGAGAAAGTATAAAATGAGAAAATAAAAGAGTATCTTTGATATTTTTACGTCGTCTTCAAGTAAACCGAAAGATTCATCAATGGAAGGCTTAGAGACGATGTGATGGTGACTGGGAAACAGCCACCGGTCCATCCTTTTACCGTAACTGCCATAGAGAAGCATTAATCCACAAATAACCTGAACGGGAATAATCCAACTCTTCCGCTTTCCAAGCCTTTTAAAGTAAAAAAAATCAACCAAAGGAGCCCAAAGAAGCTTAACCGAAAAGGGAAAAGTGACAAGGGAAAGAATGGCGATTTTTGTGTAGCTCACCCGGTTATTTAAAAGAATAGGAATGGTGTTCTGAAGGCCTATGGGAATGCCCTGAAGAATGTAAAGAGCAATTAAGAGCGCAATAGAGCCAAAATCACCACGTGTCAACTTTTCGTCAGAAAAATTGAGAATCTCAGAAGATCTCAAGTGTTCTAAGAGTCCCATCTGGAAGTAACTAGCCCCAAATGAAGTATTCTTAAGTGCGATTGTATTATAAGTATATTACTGGTTAGAATTCATGAATGAGTGAGAACATGATGAAGAATCCAGAAAAATAATGGATGTGGATTGTGAGTGTGAAAAAAGTGAATCAAATATAGGAAATTACTAATAAACAGTGAATATTTTTAAAAATAAAACAAAATATGTGTTATATATTACAAGAAAGTGAAATTAAAAATAATAAATTAGTAAATGTGACCACCATGTGTAACACAACAAAAGACAATCATTTCAGTAATGAATGTAGTATGAGTCTCCAAAGGAGAGTTTTTATAAAATTTATGTTATTTAGTATTAGGAAGGTAGACTTAAAGGTAGTTTAGTAGTGTGTTTGTTAAAATTGTGTGAGTTATTAATGGGTTGTATAACATTAGAAGAATTAAATTACTAATTGAATTAAGGTTAAAATTTAATAAATATGGATTTAAGAAGGCCCGGAAAGAGATATAAAAATGAGAATTTTAGTCATTTTGGGAGTTTGGGCCATTTATCTGACAAGTTTAACCAACTGTGTAAAAATAGAAGAATGTAAAATAAAAAAAGTAGGATTTATAAGTCCAATATTCAACATTTCAAAAAAAATCGCATTAAAAAATAAAAGGGTTTATACAAATGGAAGTTACGACAGGGAAGGTGGGAATTTGGAAGGTAATACGAAGTTGTTGGAGACTGTAGAAAGGCCAGGGTACAACGTTAACCAACAAGATACAAAAAGGATATTTGATCTGGATGAGAGGGGGAAGGAATGTTTGAAATTACCCATTAAATCAACATTCAACTCTTTAATACCAGAAGTACTGAGAATATTTAAATTTAGAAAAAAGATGTCGTTAGGGCCTCTAATCACCCTTCTTTCCTGTAGCGGGGGTGTTGACTCGATGTCTCTATTGCACTCCTTGGGCCTCATTAAAAACAATTACAAATTCCTACTCGACAATGATTATATTAAGGTAAATAGCCCAGGAAAGGACTCACATGACTTTGAAACAGATAAAGGGGCAACTGTGAAAAAACTAGATGTAAAAGAGTCAATACAGAATGAAAGAGAAGAGGTTAGTAAAATGCTCAAAGAGTTCTTTGAAAACTTTAACGTAGTGTACTTTAACCATAGACAGAGAGATGACGTGGACAGAGATATAAAAGTTATAGAAGAATCGTGTAAAGAATACCAATTTAATTTTATAGTTGAAGAAATACCAAACCTGTTATTGGAAGAAAACAAAAAAAAGGGATCACAAAACATATTTAGGAAATGGAGGAGAGATATGTGCATAAGAATAATAGACGAATTGTCCTCCGATTCTTTAGACAGAAACAAGGGAATTAATGGAGAGAGCAAAAAAGGAAATTTATCAAATGAGTTGAGGTTAAAAGAAGAATTGAGAGTAAATAAGGAAGAAGTGGATGAAATAAATAAATTAAAAAACTTAAAAGGGTTAGTTTTCATGGCACATAACCTGGACGATAACTTTGAAACTGTGGTACTCAAAATAGTGAGAGGTTCATTCCTGTCAAACCTGACGTAAGTTTCTTTCAATAATTCACATCTAGTAATAATTAGTTAAGTAAATAACTCAATTAACTAACTAATTAACTATTTAATAATTAATAGTTAATTAACAATTATTTGATTAGGCCTATGGAACTATACGATAACTTGGACAGTGAGAATTACATCCTTGTGAGGCCACTTATTGACCTAAACAAGTCGAAGTTGATTAAGTTTATGGAGGTAAGTTAGATAAACTATTTAACTTGTTAATTGAGCATTTCAAACTATTTAAATTAAGACAATTCTAATAAATAAAATAAAATAAAATTTAGGAAATAAACAAAGAATATAACGAGGACTCAAGTAATTCGAAATTGTGCTACACCAGAAACATAATGAGAAACCTAGTGATACCCCAAATTTCAAAAAAGTTTACTCCAGACAAACTTAATAATAATAACAATAATAAAGATAATAACATCGCAAATAATGATAATATGGAAGATAAGGAAAGTACCGATTTGTTTATGGGATTGGATCTTAAATTAAAAAACTTGTCGGAACAATGCAATAGATTTAACGAACTTATAGAAAATGAGGTTAACATGTTCTCAGAATACATTAATTCTAAATATAACAATAGTAATAATAATAACAACAACAACAATAACAACAATAATTATAATAACAATAGTAACGACAAAGAAAAGACTAAGAGAATATATGGCAATTTTTATGAAAGTTTACTTTCCGAAAGATACGGAGAATTAAAGGATAAGTCGGAATTGAGTATTAAAACAAATTTTAATTATTTGAAAAGAATAGGAATTAAATTGGAAAATTACTTTTATTTGAAAGAATGGACAGTAATACCAAACCAACTAATCAAGGAACAAGTGCTAAATAGATTTATATTTGAAAATTTGGGGAAGAACATGCCCTATAAGACATTAAACAACTTATTTAACGAATTAAATAAAACACCCTTCTCAAGTAAACTTAAGATGTGGTCTTTGGGAAACTTGTTACTGCACCACCAAGGGTACCTTTTGAAGTTCTATCCACAAGAGTTAGTCAGGAAAAGGAAAAGTAGTGATAATTCGGAAGATAGTGAAAAGTTAAGAGAACTAGTGTATGGTGACGACTGTGTAAATGTTTACAATTCAATAAAAAACCTAAAATTTTCAATTTCTAATTCTACAAATAAACCGATTAATCACAGTTTATCCAACTTTTACTTAAATTTTAACATTAATCCGCTTAACAACAACAATAACAATAATAATAGTAATGGTAATAACAACAATAATATTGACAATAACAATAATATAGATAATAACGATTTAAAGAAGGAAAAGGTGGAAATAGAAATTAGATATTTAAACTCAGAAGACGTGGCGCCGAGCAAGAAAATGTGGAAGAACAGTGTTTTCAGCATTCTGGGTCAAGCAGGAATAAACATGATTCTGAAGTATGAAATTCCAGCACTGGTTGAATTGGGGACAAACAACGTAATTGGACTTTACGGAGTTAATCTGAGTCCACCATACTTCAACAAGGATTATCAGAACGTTTTCTATCAGTCGAATAGGGTGAGGGAACCAGTTCAACTGAGGGTCACAATTAATTAGAAGTCTAATGTGTCATTACGTTTATAAGATAAATAGGAATAATTTCATGAGTCGAATAGATTACACATCCCAAATTTAAATATAAATGTGGATTTTAAATGTAGGTATATGGTATCCATAAATATGTCCATGATCATTGTGGAATCCAGAAGATTCCTAGGAGAAGTTGGTGTAAAATCAACTTGAGTAGAATAAATAGATATTTGAGGAAATGTGTAAATGAAAAAATAATTTTAGAAGATGTGAGAGTGAAAGAGACAGATAATTGGAGTGGGAATAGTAAGGAATCCAGATAAAGAGTTGAAATGTGGTGATCACTTAATTTGTGGAGAGGGTGTGTAATAAACAAGAATAAAATGTAAATAATCTAGAAAATAATTAGAAAAATATTAAATTAGTATAATAAAGATTATTAATCAAAATTTAGACATCTAAGGCTAGGCAGTTTGGCCGAGTGGTTAAGGCGACAGACTCGAAATCTGTTGGGCTCTGCCCGCGCAGGTTCAAATCCTGCAGCTGTCGTATTTTACTTCTTTTAAATGAATGAAGTTATTGTAACCACTCAAAAATTTTATAATAGTCTGTAATTCCCTACTTAAAGTCATCTTAATAAATTTTTTTTTTCGTTTTTTCTAGGAATCTTATAGACTCTTAATGTTGTAAAATTTACTAAATCGACTCTCATTCCTCTTCTAATCACCTCCTTTACTCTAATTTAAAAATTGTAACTTTTATAAATAGAAAATTTATGACTCGGCCTAGGCAGCTTGGCCGAGTGGTTAAGGCGACAGACTAGAAATCTGTTGGGCTCTGCCCGCGTAGGTTCAAATCCTGCAGCTGTCGTATTTTATTTTTTAAACACATTGGTTTATTTATTTTCTACTTATTCCGAATGATTTGGGTATATTTCCATTTTTGTTAAAATTGGAATCCTTCCAACACATTGATGGAGGGGAACACACTGGACCACATTTTAAGGTAATTTACTAACACATTTTTATCCCTGATTAATATCATTAATATTTTACCACGATAATTGCAAAACAACAGTAAATAACAGAAATGATGGTCAAATTTTCAAAACAAACTAACCCGAAGTTACCCTTCTCATTATTAACAATTTCCTTCTGATTGCAGGGATGAACTGTTAAACTCAGGAGGCCAGTAAATGGGTGTTTTTCCACGGTAACTGACTTCCCTATGTAAATTTCAGGAACATCTTGAAGCATTTCCTCTTTACCGAGTGGAAGGCCAAACTAAATGTCAATTATTATTTTATTTTATATTAAAATTAATCCTTAACTCAGTTTTACCTGGTTGTACCCCCTTAGCCAGAATCTGGCAGTCTCATTATACCTATCGTACGTGACACTGAGTGAGTATTTGCGATAAGAAGTTTCCGGTAATCCGGCTGGATCTTCCTAAGTAGGTTTATTATCATTCTTAATTACTTCGTAAAGATCGTTTGGACCCTCGCCAAGGCTATCTTGGCGCTGTTCCATTACTATCCAACTGTCCTGAGTGGTCGATCCCTGACATTTTTAAAAATTTAAAACTCACAGATGGTAAGGGTTTTAGGCAAGTGACCTTTTCGCTAACCAAGTATTGTTTATCTTCTGGCAGGTTCTTGTCGAACACTGAAGATGACTTTCCAGTCCTAGAGTGATGAAATAAATTGAATTTACACAAAGTTACCATTTCCAAACTTTATTAAGTTCCACTAAATCGTCTCCATATGACAAGAAGTCAGACTGATTTAGAGATCCTTTAATTCCAGAACCAAACTGGTTGTGCTCAAACAAGTTTACGAAGCTGGTGGTGAATATTTCATAAGCTCTTCTCATTTGTATGCGACTATTAGATCTTTACATTTTAAATATTAAATTTATTGATCAGTTCCCGGATCTTAAAGGGTCGTATATCACAGTTGTCCCAAAGATTATAGGTTATCTCTCTTTTCTAACTGAAATGAAATAGAAAAGATTGAAACGGGTCAGGAAGATCTAAAATCCATGGGCCTTCTATCAAGATAATTAGGGGATCAATGAATTGATATAACCGGTTTAAATCTTAGATGTAAAACAAAAAGAGAGATCCAAAAG
Organism: Theileria luwenshuni; assembly: GCA_029379255.1. Lineage (NCBI taxonomy): Eukaryota > Apicomplexa > Aconoidasida > Piroplasmida > Theileriidae > Theileria > Theileria luwenshuni. The sequence continues at coordinate 30,036 of JAQQTN010000005.1, forward strand.
GCCAAATTTAAATTATATTTTAATTAATTTAGAGGAAAACGGTAAAAATATTAAATATTATACAAATGTGTGAATAAAATTTTTGGTCACTTGGGCGCTTATCTCCCACTTCATAATATTATTCCATTACTTTATATTCTCAGCTCATATATGTTAAATTAAATATGCAGATAAAAATTATTGTAATTATTAATCCCAAAATTAACAATGGGAGACAATGATCCTTCCCTTATCGCCAAGGATTACTCTGTCAAGGCAGAGTACATTAACCAGTTATTGGTTGGTAAAGCCAGACCTAATTTTAATTTTAGAGCATCGGAGAACCTTATGGTCAGTTGCGATTTCAAAAATGGAAGTCGATGAGTACCAGGGGAATAGCTCAGTTTGCCAGCTCACATCCTAACACATTTTTAAGAAGGACTAACAGGTTTCCTTATTTTTCCTAAGGATTAATTAAAAATAATTTTTAGGGGTATTCCCCAAAGATACAGGTGGGAAAGCTGGAAAGTGGCCCTTAACTACGACCATTATTATTCTCTGACCGGCCATCTGTACGAATCCTACTTTACCAAGGACAACGAATACGCTTCAATCATAAATATCGATGTTCCAAGGTACCCTTAACAATTTAAACTAAATTTTAGAACTTTCCCGGAACTGAAGGTTTTTGACAAGGATTCACAAGACCAGCTATATCGCATTTTGGTATGAGATCATTTTCACAAATTTTCAGTCTGCCTACGGCAACTATCAACCTGAAATAGGGTACTGCCAGGGCATGAACTTCGTGGCAGGTAGGATTCAAGTTAATAGCCCCTTCAGGACTCCTTTTACTAGTGAGTGGCTTCAACGAGAAGGAGGCCTTTGTGGCATTCGTCGGACTAATGAACGAGTTCAAACTTCAGGAGTTTTACAAGCCTTCCTTCCCGATGATTAAGACCTACATCTCAGGTACACAGAGGGAATACATCTAATTTTAGGTTTCGAGAAACTGTTGAAGGAACTGGCCAGGGATTTATACGACCACATTCAGAGGGAGGAGGTCTCAGTGGCAGTGTTCCTCCACCAATGGTATCGTTAAATCTATTCAATTCTTTCAGGTTCCTGACTATGTTTGTTGCGAGCTTTCCCCTTAGGACTGTTGTCGCCCTTTGGGATTACATTCTCTACAATGGACTCCCGAGCGTCCTCAGTGTTTCCCTCGGCCTAATGTGGCTTCTCATGCCGCAGATCACTAAACTTAACTTCGAGGGAATACTGACCCTTTTGAAGGACATTAAAAGCTCAGACAGCAAGGACGACCTGAGGGTTGGGCGAGTCATCATCAACCAGGCCCACAGAATATCGTCCTCCACAGTGAACATTAGCGATTACCTAAAACCGACGAATCCGCAGGATTCCACCCAGCATAACCCTTACACATCGGAAGAAGTAGGTCAAGGGGAATCGGAGGAATCGAGCAATGGAGATAGCGGGTGACGGATAACCTAAAAAATTTGAATTTGTGGTTGATCCGGGATAATGGAATCTGAGGAGAAAGATGGGAATATGCTAACACATAATGCTAAGCCTCGAAAATGTAAAGTTAATCTATTATTAGATTACGAAAATACATAGTATAATAGATAAAAGTGGTAGGAATAAGAAAATATAATTTTTAAGATTTATATTATGGAATCAAGGAAAGAAAGGTAAAAACTCGGTATAAAAAGGTTCCAATCAACTCTACATACCAGATTCTACTAAAAAATTGATCTGAATACAGTAAATTATAGGGGATCTAGAATTTATTCGAAATTCATTTCTCCAAAGCCCCATCCGATACTTTTGACTCATGCACTTGGCCAATTAATTATTTAACATGTTTGTAAAATGGTATATTGTACCTTTTTATTCGTTATCATAGGGATATGTTATACAAAAGCTGAAAAAACTGTTACTTTAAATTTGTCAAATATTGACGATAGTCAATTCACTTCAAACACTCTAGAATCGCCACATTACACCAGATTTTCATACTCGCCCATCGCAAATAATAAAATCGCTAAGGTTATTGATGATGGTATAAAATTATGGGATCATTCTGATGATCTTGAGCTCCAATCGGTAGATGTATATTATAAAGACTTAGTTGCTAATCTTATCATTTTAAATTTTACTAAACAAGGACAAGCTTCCTCGAAGTACTATAAAAGAGATCAAGGTACTTTCAAGGAACTTGACGCTGAGGAATTTAAAAAATTATCGGAATCGAAAGACTTTTTAGACAAAAGTCTTGTGTTGGACTTGGATCTAGGACTCAGTGAGAAATACTTCGATATAGTTGACGTCGAAGTAACTGGCCAGGAAATTAAGAGTTACGAACTAAAGGAGGGCCTAGATCTGTTAAAATTAAACTATAAAGATAAGGTTCTGCTTGATAAATCGCAAGATGGAAGCCTTGTAAAAGCATTTGTTTCAACTGAACCTGATTCAAAGTTGAAAATAATGCTTGAAGTTTTAAAAGAAGGAACTGGTAATTTGAAGCTGTTTGAGGTAGATCAAGGGGATTGTAGAGAACTATCCCAACAAGAACTCAACGAGTTGCTACGGGAGTTGAAGTCCAAGATTCAACGGGAAGCACCTCCAGCTGAAGCAGCTCCAGATGAAGAATCAGCTCCTCAAGCACCTTCACCAGAGGTGCCAATACCTGAGATAAAAATAACTCCTGCATCACCTGAGCGATCGCTAGAACAATCCGAACTCTCCGAGGTGGAGACTGAACCTTCACCAGCTCCCCCCGTAGTCCCTCCCAGCACACCAGTTTCAACTGAATCTGATTTAAGTTTTCTTACTCCGCCTTCACCACCTAGGAGAACACTGTCAGATTTAGTTGGACCTCAAAACCTACAGAAAGAGTTGGAGGAGGCCCATAAGTCATTGGAATCAGACGATTTATCAGAGGATCTGCTCAAACCTGATAGTGAAGATGAATACGTACCCATTGGATTGGGGTCCACAGACGACCTTTTGACCACACCTTGTGGACCCGAATCTGAGGAAGAGAGTGAGACATGTGATTTACCTGAGCCAGAATCGCAAGAAACCAAGAAATCTGAGCTATCAGGCAAACAACCGCAAGAAGTACCTCAGAAAAAACCGGAAGGGACCCTCCCTAAGATTTCCGAGGAAGACGAGGGAGCTGATGAAGAATCTGAAGAAGAAGAACCATTGGATGGAGTAGAACATGTGGAGCCCACTCCACTGCCTCCAACAGCACTTAGGGGCCAACCGCACACAACGAGGTCGCCTATAAGGCAGCACGTTCCCTCAGCACCACCCCTGGAGGAACCAGCTCAACCCAAGGGTCAACCTGAAACTGTATCTACTACTACAACCACCACAACTAGTACTCCAGATTCACTGATTCTAGATGAGGATGTAGACCCGAAACTTTTTAACACTGTACAACATGATCTCGGAAATGGACTTTTCGAGAAGATTTATCAACCAAAACAATTTGAAATACACCATGTGAGATATTACCTGATTCATTGGGACTCCGATGAACATGCAGTCAAATGCACGGACGTCGTCGTCAACACACTGGACGACGAAGTCCGCGCACTAAAACTTAATGTAGAAAACAAAGACGGCAGTTCAAAGTCAGTTTACTATTGTACATCAACTTACACCGAAGTGGATGAAAACAAGTACAACGAATTACTTGAACAACTAAGGAAGGAAGCACAAGATAACGCATCAAATAAGACTGTGGACCTAAACCTGAGCCTGAGAGAACAAAGAAATGTAGTAAGAGTGGAGATAGTGGAAAGGTTCAGGAACCCATACTACAAGTTTGTACCGGCCGACGGATACAAGTTTAAAACCGTGTCACTCCATAACAAGCTACTGTGGCAAGCGTCAGAAGCACAGCCCTACGTGAGTCAAGCGCTGTACTACGAAGCCCAAGGAGCACCCGCGTACGTCAACCTGACAATTCCAGAAGCGTCCTCGTTCCAAAAGACACTAACGCTGGATCTGCTGACCAAAAAACCGGTGCAGGAACTCGAGCCCTTCCAGGTCGGGTTCCTGCTCCAAAAGCCCATTGGACATGGATCGCACCTCATATTCGACCTGGCAGATCCAATAGATCACGAGGCATACAAAGTGGAAAAGCAGAACTTTAAGGAGTTTATAGCGAGAGACTATTCGACGAGGTACGGAAGAGTGATTGCAATACTGGACAACAAGGAGCGAGTGACCCCGACAAACGTGGTGCCGTTCAAGAGCTTTAAAGTATACTACCACAGGTACTACCCAGTGTACATAGTGACCGACCCGATACTCTGCCCGAGGTACTTTAACAGGACAATTGGCGGATGGGCCCTGTCGCACTCGTACGACCTGGAAAAGGACATCAGAGCAATTGCTGGAATACTCGACGACGAACTCGAGTTCCCACACAAGACGCTGTGGCTCGACTATGAAAATCCGGAACCCGGTAAATACCTAATTGAAGTGTGGACAAAGGACGAAGTTACGTTTAAGACCATGATGCCGGTTTTGAACAGCTCGATGTACTACATCAGCTGCAACGGCGCCCCTCTTCTGAGCGAAAAAGAACCGAGGTCAGTAGGGGTCAAGTTTTACGTCAAGAAAGGAGCACCCTACAAGGCCGAACTGTTAATAAGAGTGTCAAGAGGACTGAAGAAACTTTTGTTTAAAGTATTTTCCAAAGAAGAAAAGAAGTGGAACGTAGTTGATGAAAGCCTCTTTGAAAGGATTTAAACATGTAATTTTATTGTAAATTTAGGAAGTTAATTTCTTAAAATTTTAACCAATATCTATTAGTTATTAATGTTTATTAGTTATAACAATATTAACATTAACAATAACAGTAACAACAATAACAATAATAGGAATAATAACAACAACAGTAATAACAATAACAATAATAGTAATAATAACAATAATAAAAAAAATAATAATAGTAATAACAGTAATAACAGCAATAATAAGAAATGTAGAACGTGAGTGTGAGTATATTAGTGAGGGTGTGTTTATAATGTTACAGGTTAAAATTTATTCGGGGAGTTTGTTGATGGGTTCGTACCTTTTGGAGGAGAACATACGGCCGAAGAAGCCGCGACTTTTAGACATTCTGGAAATTAAAGACTTGACTGCGAGGAATAGAACAAGAAGGAGGAATACGACAAAGAGGCACAAGAGTCCCATGAGGGAGTAGTAGCCGATGGACTTGCCCTTGGGCTCCAACTCGGGCCTCTGGACGATGAGGCCGGTGGTCTCGTCGTAGGAGATCTCCCTGTGGGAGAGGATGTAGTTGACCACGATGGCGATGCGGGCGCCGGCCATGACTATCTGCAGACGCATCAGGAATCCGAGTTTAGAGTCCAGTTTTTCTGTAAACTTAATCGACTTCGGGAAGCCGGGTTGATCTCCCTCCACGAAGTCGTCCTCGTCGAGCAGAGTCTTGTTCAGAGAGGCGGTCTCGGCAGCCCACATCTCGAAGCACTCTGTGGTCTTCCTGTTAAACAGGTCAAGTTCGGTGGAGTAACGCAGTCCGAGGGTGGACACGTGGGTCCAGGACCCGTACCAGGCGTTCTCGTTGACCTCTATGTACTTTGGCATGTAAATAAACTTTAAAAAGTCGTAATATGCTGGTTTTTTAGTTTTCAAAACCTGCATACTTATGTTCTCCCAGAGAGGGAAGTCAGTTAAGTCAACTGAAAATAATTAATATTAGTTTAGAAGGGTTATTTATGAATAGCTAAACTATATTTTTTGTTATTATAAACTGTACAAAAATGTGTAATAATATGTTAAACTATGTAAAAATATGTAAAAAAGTGTAACAATATGTGAAAATGTGTGAAAAAGTGTAAACTTTGAATTTACCTGGAATACATGAAAGGGAGTCTGGCGGCTGATAGTCCAGGTGCAGGGGATGGTGTAAATCCGATAAAAGAACCACTAAATATTTAATGCAATCAGAGGGGGAGAATCTGATCTTGCGAGGGTAATTAAAGGCGGGAATTGTGAATTTTTGCTGGGTTGAGTCCGGCAGAGGGTACCCGGAGTTCATCAACATTGCAAAAAAGTACTTAATTCCGGCCAAAAGGCAGAAGTTATTGCTACAATAAAAGTTAAAAGTGTTTGTTTTCTTGTAAGGTTGAAATTGGTAATGTAAATCCTTCGATTCGGGTATCCTTTTGAGGACTTCGTCGGCCCACCAAGTGTAGTCGACCAGATCTTCTCCTTTAAGTAAAATTTTTAGCCTTCTCAGCCTCATGTACGTTATAGCGCTCATTGCCGTGGATTCTGAAAATGTTGTTTGTCAAATCATTAAAAAACGTTACCTATCGCCTCTCTACAGAGCTCGTTCCACCCCGAAACCCGGGCTATCTGCAGCGTGGCGAAGAATACACATAGGATAATCTTATACTTCATCTTTATTTAAAATACATCTATATCATCACCATTATTATAAAAAAATTTACACAATCATTTAATTAAAAGTATATAAAACTGCACATTCAACGACAATCAGGTTTCAGACACCACAACACTCAGTATTCCAAAAGATTCAAACTACCGGGAACAAATAGGAAAAATATTAGAATCTAATTTTATCACAGGTCATTCTGTTTAACAGTATAATGAGGGTTTTTACATGTTTCTCCATAAATTTCGTTGTTCAAAGCGTCAACTGCCTTATTGGTGGCCGCTTCGGCTGACAAATTGGCAATGTGATCCAAGTTATACAAATTCCTCAACTTAGCATTAGTATTGAACTTAAATTCGTGATTACCTCCGTAATCTTCGAAGTTTGGCTGAAGAATTTATGTTTTAAAATTTAATGAGAGGGATAAGTATGTAAAATAACTAAAAAATTCCAATTTAAAGGAAGTATAAGCATTAAAATCACATAATAGTTACCTTGTGGTGGAATACACCGAATGTTCCGGGACCTCTGGAGGCTCCGTTAAAGTCGTAGTGACTGGTTGTCGTTTCGTGGCCCTTTCCGGCTACGAAGTGTAACTTGGTCCTCTTTTGGGTCTTAAGAAGGTCGTTGAACTCCTTTACCAGTTTGTGTATATTTTGGAATATTTGCTGTAAATTTATGATTTCCAGTAATTGCGGTCTATCTACTCGTAGACTAGTGTAACTTACGTTTACTCTGACCTTGTGTCCTGGGAGCCACTGGACGTTGTTGTAGGCCTGAATATCGTCCAAAATGTCAGTTGTTAAAAAAGTCAAGGAATCCAACTGTAGTAATCGTTAGAGTGAGTCAAATAACTTGTGTAAATATTCTAGAAACTTACGCAGTCGAATCCGGCATTAATAAAATGCTGAGCAATTGTCGAGGTAGAGTTATTATGCTTGAAAAATTCCTTCACATTTTGTTTTTCAAAGTCCAACTCTTTGTCTGTACATGGTGAGTTACACCTCAGAATTGGTTAAATAAATATCTATTTCTAGAGATTCCTATTTAGCTAAAGATTTTATTTACCATAGTGCCATATTTTTGAGAAATAGGGTGAATGTGTTGGATAGTAAGTGCAGAGTACGTCAACTATGAAGTGAACCACGTTAGCGGGCTTGTTCTCCTCAATTTTCTGTAAATTAATTTTAATTTTACAATTTTAAAATATTTTTTAAAATTTATTATTTAAAATTTCGATACTACCTTGGCTAAATATGATAAAAGCTTATCGGCCTTTTCCAAATTTGCAGTGTTTTGATTTGTCATTTTATAATTTCCATTATATCAAAACAACGACTCAATTATATTGAAAAATATTGAATAAAAATTCAATAATTTAGGACTAGTTAAAGGAGGGGTTATACTCAACGTGCACTCAGTTTTCCTGTAAATTCAACGATCAATTCCTTCAATTTCACGAATTTTATCTTCTTTTAAACCTTTTAGTTAAAGACCCCTTTTTTTAATATTATGAATTTTTGTAATTCTAAAAAGAATACAACATTGCCAGTATGTGATTATGTTGTAATTTTATGGTAATGCCTGCAGGTGCAACAAACTTTATAATTCGTTTTTTATACATTTAACCTGTCTTAGATATATTTAGATTCAAGTTACGGACTTGTTTCGGATTTATGTGATAATTCATGATTCAGCTCAGGGTATGGAATATTAGGGTATATTTTAACCCTTTAATAAGACTTCCTGAAGTCCTTTATATTGAGTGATATCTAAAATAGTTATTAAAAATAAAATGTGTAAATATTTAGTAATTTATCAGAATCTGATTAAAGGTGGATCCTTTAATAGTCATTATGATTCTGAGTGTCCAACAATTAATATATAAATTTAAAATATATTAACTGAGATTAAACTAAATAAATATAATTATTTTTTAAAATACTACTCACTTAATAGGTACCCCAATATAAAATTAGTAACCCATTATATTGTCACAACCATTCTTTTATTTGCAGTCGTCTTTATCTATTTTGTGGTTCATATGTATATATTTTTATTTCACAATAAATTTTATAATTTAATATTTTCCCAATTTTAAATTCTTCCATCAAGAATTTCACGTTTTAAAATGTGTAGTGAATTTTCCAAACTTTCTCCAGAGGGACCCACAGAATGATACGTACCTGTTTTTACTGCCCTAAAATATGGTATTAAAGAAAAAAAAAGTAGATGGCGCATTCTTGCTCCAGAAGCAATACCTGAGTCACGCAAACCAATCCAACGATGACCCCCTCAAAACGATGATGTGTAAGGACATAAGAGAAGGACTAAACATACACAAAGTAATAAGCAAATTTGAAAAGCCAGTAAAGGGATCCAACACGTCCATGAACAAGGGGAAAACGTCAGTGAAGGGACTTCTGAAGGAATTTGGAACGGGTCTGGAGAACAACTACTACAACTTCAATAAGGCTTCGCTGGAAAACCCATTCTCAAAATACGGAGTGCTTCTGAACAACTACAAGGTGAAACCGAGAAGGAAGACGCACTCAGCGCCTCCATTTATGGACTTTGATGAGCCTTTGGAACTAATACAGAAAATTAACACAACGCTGGAAGAAAATCAAATGAATCATGAAAAAACAAAAGAAGCAGACGACAATAAGGAGAAATACACATTCTCAATTGAAGACACAGTGACGAGAGCGACCTCCTCGACGAACACAGAGTACTATAAGTCCGCGTCACTGAGAGGAGAGTTCAGCCTATCGGACGAACTGAACGAGAGCACGTATCGAAAGAGTTTAGGACTGGAGACGACCAGAACTTATAAAACGGACTACGTGGACACGTCTAGAACGTATAAAACTGAATCAATTGAGAGTGTGACGCCATATGAGCTGGACTCAGTGGTGACGGAAAGAGTGGTGTATAACCCAGTGGAGGAAGTAATGAATCGCTTGTACAAGTACACTAAAAATGTATTCTTTGATAGAACTAACACACACAGTTCTATGGTTGAAAAGGCAATGGAAGAAAACCAACACTCGACGGAAAACAGAGCGGTAATGGCAATCATGAACCAGAACCCAAGTAACATATGCGAAAACCTGTTACAGAGGTTGGAAGTGTTGGTTTACCCAAGATCCAAAAGATCAAGTAACTCGAGCTCAAGAGGGAGCCATAATTACGAAACACACACGCAAATGCAAACTGAATCGTACAAAAACAGCGGATACAGTAAGCCGTACCCGTACCC
>JAQQTN010000005.1:39842-76707 GCA_029379255.1 Theileria luwenshuni
AAATGCAAACTGAATCGTACAAAAACAGCGGATACAGTAAGCCGTACCCGTACCCGTGCACGGGAACACAAATATACCCGGAAAAAGAGTACACAAATATGTACAATTTGACAAATAAAACAAATATATATAGTGTCAAGGATTATAGTATGACCAGAAGTAATACTGAGTATGAGGAGACAACGCTGGACCTGACTCCGAATAAGTATACGAACAAGGATGAGTACGAAGACGCACTCCTGAAGGTGTCAACGGAGTCGGCATCGAGAACAATACTGAGGAACAGGAACTCCTTAAAGGAGTTGAAACCGTACGACGCAAACGACGACTTCATGTTAACGGACTCCGAGGATTACGCGATTCTGGAAACCAGGTTCGGAAGAATCATATACTCGCCGAAGCTGCAGGACGAGAGGTACATGTACAGGTTCGTGGTGCTGACCAACGAGGCCCAGAAGGCAGTGGAGATACTGAGCAAGAGCTCCCCGAAGAACAACTTCGGACTCAGGAACGCAAACGGAGGAAAGCGACTGCTGACTGAGTACGAGATCATCAGGGAGCTCGGGATACAAATGTCCAGCGGATGGCACCACTTTTTCTATTTTAAAAACTCACAAAAGGAACTCATTTTGAGAAAACCCCTCTAAAATGCTAAATGAATAATATATATAAAATATTAATTTATTTTTAAAAAAATAAATAAATAATTTCACATACATTATTTATTTACATTTCAGAAGTAAATAATCATTGATATTATTATTGTATTAAGTTTACATTTGAAAATGTACTATAATATTTCAAAGTAAGCTTAAAGAAATTTAAGTATGTGTATGTATGGTACAATTGAAATATTTGGGAAATTTGAATCTATTGGAGCAAAATGCTAATGTTCGTCCTTGACCTTGACGAGGTGGAGAGGGGACTGCCTGGGAGGGAGGGCCTTGGTGGCCTCGAGGTTGAGCCTCTTGGAGAGGGGAGGAAGGTCGACGTCGAGGTAGGAGGAGCTGGTGAGACATTCGTCAACGAATTCGTCCATGTACTTTATAACGTAACCTAGGGTAAAAATTAAGTGTTAAACCTACTTCCGTCGGTGTTTCTGAACCTGAGTTTGCGATAGTCGGCCAGTATGGGCTCGAGAGTGTTGTAAATGTCCACTGAGTTTCCAACGAGTCTCCTGAAAATTAATGATTAAAGTCGATTGGAGTGTAAAATACATGTAATAGATGCCCAGGGCCCTGAGGTATTTGTAATCTTCGTTCTTTATGTACTCGTATACGATCTCGAGCTCTGGCTGGATCTGAAGCATCTTCAAAACGAGACAGAGAAAGGGAGAGGGCTGCCTGTTTCCGCCAAAAGTCCCTCCTACGTACTTTAACTGGATGGCCTTGTCGATTAAAGACTCAGCGGTAAGGCCGAAGCAACTCTCCTTCCAATAGAAGGAATTGTAGACCTTGTCCCTGAGAATCTTACTGAAAAGGAACTGAGGATTGGTCCCGTGAACGAGATGGGCAGTAGGATCAGTCCTATTGGCCATCTCGTTAATTTAATCTGAATATATGGAGCCCCTCGACTGGGGTCTCAACATGGCAATAACTATGCACATATCACTTATTTTAATATTTTAATTTTAGCTTTTCATTCTAATTATATTTTTTAGAATTTTTGTTAAATTTATGGCATACTTCTCCTTGGTCTTTAGCTATTATAAACTTCCTTCCTTCGACACTTACTTTACAAACTAATCTCTATTTTTGACATTTCTTTGCCCGTGATGGTTCTGCAGTAGCACACCATCTTCTTATTTCTCTCAAACAGCGATTTCACCTTGACTTTTAGATTCTTTTTGCGCCTTATGTACTTGAAGGCTCTGTTTTCATGGTGTTCGTTAGCGAATATTTCCGTGTTCAGAAAATCGACCCTTTTATTCACTTCGTCATAAAAGTGGTTGAAACAGCCAATTGGATACATCACGTATGGTTCAGGGCAGTAGAATCCCACCAGTTCTCCCGGTTTGATCTTAACCCTGCATCCTATCTCCTTTCCATTTTCTACCAGTTTTTGAGTTTCAGGCTTGAAGAAGTCTTCTCCTTCTTGAGTTGCTCCGCATCCTCTCACCCATGGGTTGGTTCGTTCCACCAGCACTGTGTGCAGCCTCCATATTTCCATCTTCCTTATGTCTTCAGTTCCCGTTTTTTCTTGTTTTTTGTCCTCAGAATCTTCGGTTTCCCTCCTTTTCCTCTTTTTAACCTGGGTTTCTTTAAGTTCGTCTTCTTCTTTATCACTTTCATCCTTTTTATCTTCATCTTTTTCCCCTTGGCTTTCATCCTTTCCCCTACCCTTAGTCCACCTAGATCTTCTTTGTCTTCTTTCTACTCTTTCTGCCCTTTTAATCCTGCTTGAACTTCTTCTTCCCAGTGATCTTAGTGTTTTCCAACCGCTTCCTCTCCTTCCTTCTGAAGTACTGGGCTGATCTTCCTCTTCTTTAGATTCTTCCTCTTCAGATTTGTCTGACTTTGTTTCTTCCGGAGGTGAGATAGCCCCTGAAGCAAATGTCATTTCCAAATACTTAGAAGTTTCATCCTTTATTATCACGATGCTTCCTCTGGGAAGAACCATGTACATACTCTGGTTGTCAAGAATCATGGAGTTGACGATTCTTCTGACCGTCATGGTGAACCCAGTCACGTTGGTTGACAGAACGGACGAATATTCAACAGGAACCAAGTGTGAATTGCTGCCGGAAACCATTTTATAGAAATACCTCGTCATGTTCACTGGGAAGAGTCTTTTGGGTGACAATGAGGGGTCTATATATGGCTCATATCTGTTGACTTCGTTCTCATGTCTAACCCCTTTAAGGGTGAAAATGGGTGTGTAGGTCTTTGGTTCTGTACCGTCTAGATTAACCGGAATGGTGTGAATCAGTACTGTGGGTTCCACTGAGGATATTTTAGCTTTTGTTCCCTGGGTTAGACTAATAATTTGTCTTGGGAATTCGTCTGGAATCGGTACCAACTCAGGTTCCGGCAGTGAGTTAGTCATGTCTGTTCTCATTTTTGTGTCTTCTTCTTCGAAAGGAGGCAAAAACATCTTCACTCTCGGAATAAATGCAATTTTTCTGTAGTCTTCCATGGAGAAAATACATGCGTTAAAGGCCGGTCTTGAGGTGTATAACACCAATCTGCTCTTTTCCACTCCGTCCTTATCGATGCATCCGCACCTGTAACTGTATATTACGTTAACATCTCCTCTCTTTTTAAATTGTTTGAAGTTTGGCAGGTTAGGGAACGACAATGTTTTAATGTTCAGGTCTGCTCTAAATCTTTGATCCGTTTTGTTGTCCACCATCACTGTTCCTATGTTATTTGGGTACAATGTTTCTTCTTCGTTGCAGCTGATTCCGTAACTGTGGTGTGAACTTGCTTCAAACATGTAGTTCCTCACTTTCCTCATTTTAGATCCGTTAAAGCCATATTTAAGGTGTTCAGACTCTACGTGAGGGAGAAAAACTCCTGTTGGCTCAGTTTCACATCCGTAGGAGTAGTTGTGTAGCTGTGCCAACTTGATGTTTATCTTTGCCAGGATATCCAGATGTCTTTGCTTTCTATGCTTCAGTGCCCAGTAGTATGCCAGGCTGTGTATCACTGTTTTCCTTCCCAGTGGCTTTTTATCGTAGTATATTCTTAGTACTCCGTTTAGAATTTCAGAATCGTCAATGCGATATGCTTCTCCTGACATTACTTCTCTCTTATTCACACTGTTCATGGTATCCGTCATGTGTGAGTATATGTTTAATTTTTTTGTAATTTTTTTGGGTGACAGGAAGGTCAAAAAAGGGTAAGTGGGAGTTTCCATCTCTTCTCCATCTCCTTCTGGAGAAACAAACGGTCTTCCAGGTCCTTCACTTAGTATCAAATCTTCTATACTTCCACCCTTAGACTCTTTATCTTCACTCTCCTGTTCTTTGTCCACATCTTCCTCCTCACTTTTAGAAACTCCATATGCTCCCTTTTCTTCCTCTTGTTTTGAATCTTCTTGGTCACCTCCACCAGGTTCATCGTGACTTTCCTCTCTATTCTGTTTCTCTAATATATTCTCTAATGATTTGTCCATGTGGGTTAACTCATATATATTTGGTTTTTCGTTAAAATCGTCCACTGTTGGATGTATTGCCGGTTTCTCATCTTCAGCCTGGTCATATTCGTATTGCCTTTTCCTAGTTCTCGTGAGAAAGTTTTTATACTGGATGTTGTCCGTGTTAGGTGGAAATGTGATTTTGAGGCTATCTCCTGGGTGCATGGTTAGCGTGCACCAATCGTCTTTAATCCTTTTCACTTTATTTTTCATCAACATGTTGGTGATATTGCATTCGTGTTCTGTTTTCCTCTCCACTATGATTCTGGCGGCCACTTGGTTTTTGGAGTCTATGCAGTTACAGTACCCTTTAAATGGTGCGGGCAGTTCTTTTAACTTATAATTGGTAAAAATTAAGTGATTTCCCACTCTTCCGTCTTCTATTATTGCGTCTCTATCTATTGTGAAAATTCTTTCTGGATTGTGAAAGTCTATAAAGCTTTCCAGACAATGTTCCGGCTGAATATTTCCTTCACAGTAAAATCCAACATTCGGGTTCATCATAACGTCCACTTCGTATTTTCTAATTTTTTCTTGTGGGTCGTATTCCTCAACGTTTGTGAAAAATTTAGTTTCCACGTTTCCACATCCTGTTTGCACCAGTGGTATTCTGTTTAGTACTACGATTGCAATTCCCACTCTTATGTTTGGGTTTCCGTTTCCCAGAATTGGCACTCTCAGTTTCGTGTACTCGTTTGGCGACGTGAAGTACGATCTGTTCAGCATGAGTTCGTAAAATTTGCCGTCGAGATCATCAAAATATTTATCCTTTATGCACGAGTAGATCAGCACCTTGTGCTTTTTTACTGTCAATGCGTTGTCTGCTGGCGGCTTTATTGTCAACACTTCTCTATTTTTTAGATACGTTTTACTTATTGGATTCTCTTGCTTTGTTCCAAAAATTTCCCACACGTTATACTTTTCAGCATTAACACGACTTGTTAACTCGTTTACCACTAGAATGTCAGCATCTTCAGAATAATTTTTAGGGAATATTGTGTATTCTCCGTCGTCGTCCTCTTCTCCCTTTGTAAATCCGTCATTAATTAGTCTCGTGATTAGTTCGTAATAACTGTTTTCTCTATCCATTCTTTCTAGTTGGGTTAGTTCTCTGGTTAGGAATTTGTAGTCTATTTCTCCCTCAACTTTCTTAGGGCATATGATGTCCAGTTTGGTATCATCGTTAAGTTTTCTCACACATATTGATATGTTTGCGTCGCCCAGTGATCCCTCACCTCGGGTGAAGTCGCATGTCAGCTCCACCAGGGAGTACCCATATTTGACCAAAAAATGTATCAACAAAAAATGTAACTTTAATTTAAATCCTATCATTAGTCTTACATAAAGGGATTGTTTTAGACAGGGGAATTGAGATCTAATATCTGGGATCTATTATTTAAAACGGGATGGATACACTTATTTTTTGGTCAGATTCAAATCTCAGCTACCATTAATGGAACATTAAGGGACTGAATGAGATTAATTAGATCAAGCGTGTTTAGATATTCCATATTTCTTCATAAGTCTTCCGCAGAGTTTCCTTTTTATGATGAGGCCTAGTGGCTTCTGTTTACTTCTCGTTTTATAACCGTCTTTGCATATCCCCCAAATTGAGCACTTTGGTCTCTTGGTTCCGCTTTTATCGTTTCCTCCTGAAAATCGTTAGATCTTTAGATCTTTACCTCCGTGAGGGTGACTGTTTGCGTTCATCGCAATTCCTCGTACTGACGGCCTCCATCCCATGTTTCTAATTAAAACATTGTCTCAGATCTAGCTTTACCTTTTTGTTCCTGCCTTTTTAAGGATCCTCTGATTATGTTTTATGTTTGATATTTGACCTATGGTTGCCCAGCAGTCTAGGGGGAACCGCCTCAGCTCCGTTGAGGACAGTCTCAGGGTTGCGAAGTTGTCGTCCTTTCTGTATGTGAATTTATAGATTAGTTAAATTGATCTAGTTATTAAGTTACGAGGTCACGGTGCAATACACTCCTCCAGATCTAGCGATTTGTCCTCCAGCTCCAGGTCTGATTTCCACGTTATGGACTATCGAGTTAACCTGAATTTATAATTGGATCTAAAAATACCGGTATGTGTCTCAGGGGCAGTGAATTTCCCGGGAGGAGGGGCGCGTTCGAGCTCGAGAGCAGTTTCGTCCCAGGCAGGACTCCGGCTGCACACAGTATGTAGCTGAGAACTCCGTCGTCGTACTGGACGAGGGCGATATGGGCGCTCCTCGTTGGGTCGTACTCAATTCTGAGTACCGTTGAGAAGATGTCCTTCCTCTGTCTCTTGAAATCTATGAGTCTTATTCTCTGAACGTGTCCTCCTCCTCTGTGTCTCGTCGTTATCCTCCCGGTGTTGTTTCTTCCTGCGAACTTCACTCTTCTGATTGACAGCTGTTCCACCACCCTGCAATTTGAGAGGGTTTGAGGTGTCTGCAAGTTCTTCAGAAACCTTAAATTCTTCTCCTGAGAGTGTTTTCATTACATTAAAAGCAAAAACAAGTGATGTGTATGTTATTTTAAAGGTAGAATCCTTACTTGTGTGTATGGCGTCGGCAAAAGTGGCTTATCTATCTTCACTTTTGGGAAATTAGTCTCAAAATCCACATATTCGGGCTTCACTCTCTTCAAATTTGAATACACAGCTGAAAATTAAGGGTTAGAGATGGAAAGTAGAAGGGGTGTATGGTGGAGAGAGAAAATCAAGAAATAGGTAAAAATTAAGAAATAAACTTAAACTTACAGGAAAAAAATCTTTGCGATAGTAACCTAAACATATTCTTAGGTTTTAAAATAAAAAGTTGTGAGAATTGTGTAGGTGATCCCATGCTGTTGCCCAAGTCCAATTCAGTAAAACAATTTTTTCCGAAATGAGGATCACTCTAAATTTTCCTTTGTAAATTAAATGTCAAAGAGGAAATCAAAAAAGCCTGAAGTTGGCAAGAATTTCCCTAATCCATTCGAACAATTTGACTCCAAAAAAAGAATCAAGGTAGATTCCTTCTATTGAATAAACTCATTTTAATTCAGGAATTCAAATTAGAAAGAAACAATAGAAATAAAAGCAAATTCATTAAGAAATTTAAAGACTCAGACCTGATCCATGATCACTCGAGCAAGAAGACCAGGAAGCTGCAACTGTATAACCTCAACGAGCCAATAACTCTGACCCATAAAAATAAACCTTTGGAATACAACTACGAATCTGATATAGAACATTCTTCTGAAGAGGATTTCGACTTCAAAGGAGACTATTCAAACATCGCTGAGGCCTATAAGGAGTACAAGTACCAACGAGAACTGAATAAAAAAGATAAAGAGGAACAGAAGAAGCTTTTATCTAAACTTGACAAGGAATTTGAAAAAATAGATACCTCGGAATTTTATAAACCGCCAAAAAGGTTAGTTTTTGAAGTAATAATTCCTTCAGCTCAAAGGAAAATTTCAAAAGTGAGAATAAACTAGACAATTACGAGTCTAACCTAAGGGACCTCCAGTTTAACAGAAGTCAAACGGGATCAGTACTAGATTTAGCAAAAGAGTACAGGACTAGCAGGTCAATATCATCCAGGTGCCAGGTTGTAGAAAGGATCATCAAGTCTGACACCAGCCTCCCAGACTTTGCAGAGGAATTTCTAAAAGGCTATTTTGAATCGTTTTTAGAGTATCTAGAGCAGGAGGACCTCAGCAACTTTACAAAGTATCTGGACACGTACTCCGAGGGCCTTTTGCACCTTACCAAAAAGAACTACAAGGAGTATAAATCAGTCCTAGAAGAGGAACTCCTTAAAGTTGAGTCCCAGCAGGGAGACCTAAGGAAGTATTTACTCATATATTTGGTGGTAAAAACAGTGGAACTAAACACTGAAATATATAAGTTCACACTCCTACTTTTGGAAAAATACCTGGTGGAGTTCTATAAGAAGCTGGAAAGTAAAGATACGATAGAAAAGAAGGAAACTGTAGAAGGGAAACTGCTTGTTCTGACCACCTACAACTGCATAGTTGAGACTGGATACTATATCGCATACTTTTACCACGTTAGTGTTAAATTGTGTACCGTTTCAAACGTGGACCAGGATCTAGTCTTATTAGTCCTAAAGGCGATCAAGATAACGCTGAATGCACTTTTGAAAAATAATTGTAATATTGAATCAGTCCTGTCACAGGTAATAGTACCCTCACTGGAAAGAATAAAAACAAATTTTGAAAAGGAAACTTCAGACCATATTACCAAAGATACTGGCTCTCCGGATAATAAAAAAGAGGATACCACCGGTTCTAGTAAAACTTCAGAGGAAAAACAGAGGGAATTTACAGATCTTACAGACTACATTGAGAGTCTGAGTAACATAAAATACCCGTTAAAATCTCTGGATATATACAGCTCACAGGTAATTAGTAACCTATTTCATCATTAATAATTAATTAATAAATTACACAGAAGTTGAAAGTTGAATACCCGAAGTTAAAGACTAATAAATTTGACAAAAAGGGGAAGACAGAACGGAGAGTAAAGGGAGACAAGTACAGTAAGAAGGGAGAGAAGAGAGAAAGAGAAGAATACAAGAACCTTAAGAGACTCCTTCTGCAAGAATCATTAAAGAAGGCAGAGTACAACAGTCAGAAGAGGGCTAAGCAGCGTCTGGATACGGAAAGAAGGTACCGGGAAGTGGTCAGGAACGCTATGGTTGAGCAAGACACACTGAAAAAATTGGCAACTTCAAGTAAGTTTAACTATTATTTTGATTATTATATATCACAAAAATTCAGACGTGGAAATATACAATAAGAAGAATAAAAGATGATTGGAAGTAGAATAAGGGCCTTCACAACCAACTTGTTCAAGTTCAACAAGTTGGCCTCAAACAAACTCCAAGTAAGATCACCTTATATTTGTTTATGTAACATTGAATGGTTATTAATGTTGAATTAATTAAATATTAATTAATTCAACATTATTAATAACTATTCAATAAATCCAATATTATAAACCAAATATTATGGGTACTTACAATTGGATATCCATCTCCTTTCCTTCACTTATTTAGTCACTCATTGTTCACTCATTTTAGGACATTTATGAGAAGCTGGAGTATGTTGATGAAATTGACACTCTGGAGTTTGACGGATCAGTCCTCAACATTCAGTTCAACAACAACAAGTTCATTCTGATCAACAAGCATGAACCGTCTCAAAAGCTGTGGTACTCTTCCTTCTCAGGTTTGATATCTCCCACACACCTCATCTTATCTTATCTAGTGTACCTTCTTTTTTTTTTACTTTTTATCTTGTAATCTTAGTTATTCCATCACCTATTAATTACTTATTACCTTTACATTCTCAACTATTATTATCCTAAATTATCAACAATTATTATTTTACTCACTTAATTCTTAGGTGTAGACTATTTTCAGTTCGAAAATGACAAGTGGGTGTCCACCAGTTCAGGTAATAACCAACCACCTTCATTATTGTTGTTACTAGCTATTTTAACATAACTTTTGAATTATTTATTTATTTATTACTAGTTACATTAGTAATGAATATAAACATTTGATTAATGACAAGCATAAATATCATAATGAATATACTTAAATAAAGTGTATAATGGACTAACGATATTGAAAAATGTGTTCTTAGAAATATTTTTATTGACTCAAAAGTCAACTTAATGCATCTGATAAATTTTTAGGGATGTGCATTGGGAGTTTGGTGGCCAGCGACGTTTTCAAGGCGGTCGGAGTTAACGTGAAGCTGAAATAGGCTATTTGTGGCAGTCACAGGGGGAGGCATATGTAGCCCTGGGCAGCCGCCACTTCCGATTGCTCCAGCAGCGAATCTATGGCCGATTCAATATTCGACTCTGTAACATTATAAGTACCATAATATGTTAAACTAAGTAATGTAATAATTATAAATAAGATGTGTTAAACAGTTATGATAATGTGGTAAACAATCTTTAAAAAATAAGAAAAAGTAAAGAGTAAAAAAAGTAAAAAATAAAAAAGATAAAAAAACATAAAATTACCTTGGTAGCGATGCATGAGGGACTCCACGATGGCAGATCGTTTGGCGTAGGACTCGGGAGCGGCCTTCAAGTACTTGAGAACCAGCACCTGGAGCTCGTCGGTGATGTGCTCATAGTCAGGTCCAAGTTCGACCTCCTCGAATTTGGGACAGGTGGAAGGGCCTGGAAGGTCAGTCACCTTGCCCACGTGTTTGTTCTGCAATTTAAGCTTCTCGGAAACGTCGAGGTTGTAGGCGGCATAGGAAACGAGAACGTTGTGATATTTAAGCCTGTCCTCGACGGTTTTAGAGTATTTTCCCAGGTTAATTAGGTGCTGAGAGTCAAGGTAGAAGTTTTCCAGGGTGAGAACGACCAGAGATCCGACCACCTGGACGAAGTCGTCCTCATCCAGGTCAACTGAGATGTTAGAGAGGTGAACCTTGATAGAACCGGTGGAATCCTCGAGATCAAATTGAAAAACAGAAGCGAACTTTTCCAAGTTCTTTACCTTCCCAAGAATACACATGCCAAAAACAGGAGTGTTGAAAATCTTAAGCTTCTGGTTAGGATCTGTGATGTTTGAGAGGATCTTGTCGACAACTACGGGAACCAGAGTTTCGACATTGGTCTGCTTCTGCTGCTTCTGAAAAATAGGCTGACTTATGTCGGAAACGTCGGGAGGGGTGTATTCCGCACTGTATTCGTACTTATGGTCGGACCTCTGAGTTGATTCAGGCTCATCGGTATGAGACTGACTGCTGGAAAAGATGCCTTTAAGAACTCCAAATTCTAATCCGTCCATTATAAAATATAAAATACTGTTTATGGTTAAGAAGATTGACACTACACATCATTACACCCTTCATCTTTACTATGATAAATTTATGGATACTGACTATATTATTATATTCTAACTTGAAAAACTGTTTAGGACTTAAAATTTTAAATGGACCTCATCATTTGGCATCGTCCTCTGCGGCCTACAAAAACCTCAATAAAACCTGGCTTTTCATAAATGAAATACACCCTGAAGCCCAAAATATCATTAAAGATGAATTATTATCGCAATTGAAGGGTTACAACCTGGATAAGACCAGGTTTCAGTCCTCCGCCAGAAAGCTGGACAAAATCGCAAAGGACATATCTGGAAAAATCCTGAAAAGAAAGAAGAAATTTATGTTTAAAAACCTCTCTCTCCTTGAGGATGTTAAGGAATCTTCAATTTTTAATGAAATATTTTCACTTTTTAGGACGAACCCTGTGGTTTACTCAATTTGGAACTTTAACCCGAACCTTCTATCTAAGGGAGGGGAGTTCGTCCTCGAAATACAGTATCAATTTACGATATCGATCAAGGGAGTTCCAAAATTTCAATTTTCTCCCATTGTCACCTATCGCTTCCAATTTTACGAAGGTAGGAATCTCATCTAGTGTGTATCCCCTTCCCGAATAAACTAAATTTTTAGGAAAATACAAGAAGTCTACATTCTCAAAAGGGGTGATTGAACTCACTTCGCACCCCTTCCTCCCCTGGAAAAACTATAAAATAGGAACCTTTGACATATATCCACCCTTTATAAAGTTGTACTATAATGTGTAAGCAATAATGTATACGTTAGGTCAGATTGAGGGACTTTACGAAGGTGGAGTCCCTGCTTTTGGCCATGATCTTGTACAGGGCAGTGAGCTGGGCCTCGAGGAGCATCGCTATGTTCCTGAGGTCGTTGGCCCGCTCCCTGAGCATCGTGGCCTTGCCAATGTCAACTCCAAATGGCATTGAAGAGTTTAGCTTCTGCTTAATGCTTGCGATATTGTTAGGAAGGAAGATGCTTATCCGGGATAAGTACGATTCCATGACTTCCATGTTGCGATGAAGAGCTGGGTCCCTCCTGAACTAAGAGGATGTGACTGTCGCCTTACTGAAAAGTAGTAGTGAGATCCAGAACTGATCTGAAAGAGGTTTAAAACTGGGAAACAAACCAGAGTATAAAGCTCCTTG
Source organism: Theileria luwenshuni (assembly GCA_029379255.1). Classification (NCBI taxonomy): domain Eukaryota; phylum Apicomplexa; class Aconoidasida; order Piroplasmida; family Theileriidae; genus Theileria; species Theileria luwenshuni. The sequence continues at coordinate 51,991 of JAQQTN010000005.1, forward strand.
AAGTGGATGGTGGCCTCCCGAATCGACTTGTCTAGGTTTATGACACTGTCGATCCGGTTTATGAAGTCCACTATCTCGTGAGGGAGCTTTGTCATTTCCATGAAATTTTTGTAAATCCTGTCAACTATATCCTTGGCCTTGGAAAACTCGCCCATCTGGATATTTAAATGAATGAGGAACTTACGACAACGTTGTCATAGGCGTAAAAAAATCGGTGAGGATAGTTCAGGTACTGGAAGCACAGATTGGATTGAGTCACAAGCTCCCTTAAATCAATGACCTAAATTATTATTGACATCAAAATAAGTATTAAATGCTGAATAGATATAAGGATTTAGCCCTAAAAGTACCATCTTGTTCAATTTGGACTCTAAACCCTGAGACCACTTTTTGTAGGCGAACTCGGACTCGAAGGCATCGTAAAAGGATTTACTCTTGAACATCAGTTTGTCCTGAAAAGTTATTATTGGGAAATCATTACCCGAGTGCTCAAAATAAACTTGGAAATGTTGTCGTCGGCCTTGGCGCAGACGCTGGCAGACATGGAGTCGGGAGACTCAAACAGCTTTGAGAAGACGAAGGGAAGAACAAAGTTTTTGCACATGGCCTCATAGGAGGAGTCACGGACTTCTAAGGATAAAATTAAGTTAGTGAGAACATATAGGTTCAGGTAGTTAAAAGGAAAAGTACCTTTGATGTAGTGAGTGCAGTAGTTCTGGAAGCCACCCTCAATGCAGTAGTTCCTCAGGTTTAGTCTTCTGGAAACGTATTGACAAATGTTAAAACTATCGACAATTTTAGCGCAGTAGTCGTGCTCGACAGGGTCAAACTGAGTTTGACGTTCACCTGAATTAAATTAAAATTAGAAAAAAATAAAAAAAATAAATTACCGTTTAGGGTAACGTAGTTGGTCTTGCAAAACTCCAGGGGGTCGAAAATGGTCAGATTTTCGGGGTTAATGCTGGAGCAGTTCTTCTCGAGGACGTTTGGACCGCCAAGGGAGCACGTCCTCAGTATCTTTATAAACTTGTCCTTTATGTGCTCACAGTTGAAGTTGGACTCGTAGGGCTGGTACTTGAGGTTGCAGAAGAGGAACTGGACTCCCCGGTAGCAGTAGTAGTTCCTCCTGTTGGACAGGTTCAGGACGTTCTCGCCCAGCAGCGAGTAGTTGCTGCACCTGTCCTTGTCAACCAACTTTAAAATTTCATTTTTATTCAGAATTTTAAGAGATGATACTATGTTGTCGCAGATCCCCGAAAGGGTGTTAGAGTCTGACTGAAGTATGTTACAAGAAGATAAACCCAGAAAAAATACAAAAATAACCGAAATAAGTCCCATTTTAAAATGCGATAACCAATAATCACAGTATTCAATGATCCATTCAAGAGATGACCGGGATCCCTAGACCAGCGTCAGGGATCCGGTCATGCTCTTGAATGTTGGTCTATTGAACTCAAACATCCCTAGCAAATATCTTAATAAACAAATTTAAAGCTAAAAATTACAGTTAAATTAAAATGTGTAAGTGAAAAGGCATAAATAATGGACAAAGATTGCCCTACCAAAACAACGGTCACTCTAAGTTCATGAGCTATGGTTAACCCATTCCCCTTAAAACCTTATAATGACCCTAAAATTACGATCAAATGTACATTTTGGCAAAGAATACCAAGAAAATCCCTCTGATTGTACAACTTTCGCAAGATCCGCCTCCTTCACCTCCGACGGGTCCTGTTTTTCCCTAATCACCAGCTCTAACTCCGTTTTCCTGTATGATGTGGACAAAAACACTGAAAGTATAAGATTCTACATAGTAAAAATAAAAATTTTCAGAATTTTCCGCAAATTATGTAGACACTTTTGACAATGTTCCTGTTTCCGACCTTGAACCTTCTCTTTCTCTCAAAGTCAAGGAGGATATCCGCAGTTTCTCCTGGTTTCCCAACTTCAACAAGAGCTGCCCAGATTCTTGCCTCTTTCTAATCGCATCTCGAAATAGACCAGTAATAGTTTCTTTGCCCTTCACATCCTCCCCTTCAGGTCCATCTCTACGACTCCCTAACTGGCTCCAGACACTTCACCTACAAGCCTGTCAACTCCTCCGGCGAGCTTCCCGAGATCTACTCCCTCGACTTCCATCCCCTTGGCAAGTACTTCCTCTGTGGCTCTTCCTCCTGCATCTACGTCTTTGACATTCAGCATCCCGGCGAACACCTTGAGGTACCTTGATTTTTTAAATTGAGATTTAGCTGAGGAGACTCTCAACCAGAAAGAGTTCCGGCCAGAAGGGAATCGTATCTTGCATCTCCCACAACCCTTTCGGGGATCCTAACACCTACGCCTGTGGCACCTACAACAGCACCGTCGGAGTCTACCACCACAACGAGTCCAGGAACGTCAGTCTTGTTGGCGACTTTTTGGACCCTGACTTTCCCCTGAATCCAGTCACTCAGGTAACTTTTAATTTTATATATCTTATTATTATTATTACTATTATTGTTATTGTTATTATTGTTGTAATTGTTATTATTCCTATTATTATTGTTGTTATTACTATTTTAGGTTAAATGGGTTGATGAAACTAAACTCCTGGTTGGTTGCAGAAACGACTACTACCTGCGACTCTATGACGTCAGAGGCGACCTAAGCTCCCCTTTACTCCGATTTTACAGACCCGCTTCCACCAACCAGGCCATCTACTTCGACTTTAAGGACAACATGATAGTTTCAGGTTACTTTTCTTACTTTTCTTAAATTATTTAAATTAGTTAATACTATTTTACCTATTTACTCATGTTTGTTAATATTTACACTTCAGGTACATCAAATGGCCATGTAATTTTTTATGACCTTCTCGGAAACCAGGTCCACTCTGAGAGGCTCTCCAACTTACCCATTCCCGTATCCTCTTTTTTCCCCAATCGCTCTCTCGTTCTCATTTCCAGCGGAACCAGGTATTACTTATTATTCATCCCCCTTAACTCTATTTTAACTCCTCTTTATAAATAAAGTTCATTACCACCAAATCTTATTTATCAATAAATCTTAATAATTATCCTTTATCAATAAATCTTCTTATTCACCAAATCTTTCTAATCAAATTTTTTTAGGCATTTTGAGGACCACAATTTGGACTCTCCCCTTGAAAACTCAGAACCTCATCCACCCTCATACCAAGTTCCCTTTAACCGAGTCTATTCCTTTGACACCACTTCAACCAACTCAAACAATGTTACCAAATGAATTAATGTTAATAACTACTAAAATAATAAAAAATTCAATGAAATAATAAGATATTAAACAATACCAATTAATAAAATAAATTAATTGAAAACGAAATAAAATGCAGCAAATCTCATTTGTAGATGATTTACAACTCACTTAACTTCAAAATTAATAATTCTCAAAATTAACTAATTCTCAAGAATTAACTAATTCAAAAAAATTTAATCAACTTGTAAAATAGCTAGCCACTACTCAATAAATGGACACACACACACTGATATAAATTAAATATCAATTATTATAATTCAATTAACATAAATCAATGATTATAATTCAATATCTTTTAACATATTATACTAATAAAACAAACTACATTAGTATTATGGTTAAAACGTGACTATGTTCGAAAATCTTCGTTTCAGGACTACTTATAACATATCGGTGGAAAACGCGTACTCTTCTTTCCTTGTGTGCCTAATTCACTTTGTTTTAGTTTAATTTAATTTGATTCATCTTAATCAAATTAAATTAAACTAAAGTTTCTTTAACTTAATCATTTCCACCATCCATCTCTCTTAACATTGAGTTTATTTACTTACTTATCTTTACATTTATTTTTTGAAAACTGTGTAAACCAATTTAGTGTGTTAACTTGGTCTTTAAATTGTATTGTACTGAGTTGTGTTGATTTGTGTTAGTTCAGTTGTGTTGCTTGAATTGATTGAATTGAATTGAATAATTTACTATAATTTAAATTACAAAATTTAATTGTACATATGCATGTTTTTTTCCTCATTTAATCTCCTGTTCTTGGTTTGCCTTTTTGATTTTAAAGAGTTCTTCTTGTCTTTTCATATATTCTCCGTAGGCGCAGTTTGCGTACAGGTTGTACCTCTGTCCCACGATCACTATGTTTCCGAACTGCGCTGCCAGTGCCGATCCCCCCAGAATGTCTTCCGAGTTTACTTTATCTCTCAGGTCGTTCAGTGACTTTGCGTTTTCCTTATGCACTTTTTTATGCCACTGCGCTTTCGGCAGGTTTAGTACGTCTTGAATTAGGCACTTGATTCTCTTTGAGTACTCCTTTTTGAGCATGAGTTCCTTCAGTCTTCCAAACCACATGTCCAACACTGGTCTCAGGTTCGGGTTCCGATCGATATAGTATCCTGATTATTATTATTAATATTGTTATAGTTATTATAGTTATTATTATTATTGCTGTTATTGTTATTGTTATTAATATTATTATTATAATTATTGTTATTATTCTCACCTGTTCCATGTATTAGTTGTATGAAGCATTCGATTAGGTGTTCGTGAGGTTCTTGGTTCATCACCAGGTCGATTGCCACTTTATTTACAATTTTAAATCCTAGCATTTTTCTTTGGAATAATTCTCCTATCATTTTTACTGTTCCTAATGTTTTTGTTTTAAGTTTTTTGACTGCTATTTCATCGTTTTCCGACACATTTGAGAAATCGAAGTCCTTGGGAATACTTTCGTATTCGTACTGTATTTTTGTTAGCAGTGCGCTTGAGAATGACACTTTTTTTCCTTCGAACATGTATTCTTTTGATCTCCAGTGCAGTATCTGAGTGTTAATGTATCTTTTATATTTATAATTATTTGTATTATTTTATAATATTTTATAATATTTATGATATTACATATATATCATTTATATATATTCAATATCATTTATAACGTTTTATCTTAACATTCTTTAAAACTTACTTGGCACAAATCTGAATACATTTCTGACCAATCTGGCTCCAAAAATGCTTTATCAATTAGGATATCTACGATTTTCTGTACTTCTTGGTATGTGTTCAGGCATTCACATTGGATTGCGATTTTTTCTGCTAATGTTTGAAATTTCTCAATTGTGAGTTTATTTAGGTTTCCTTTGATTTGTCGGCACAGAATATCAAATGTTTCCAGGTTACCATTTCTTAGCAATGGCTTCCATTTATCTACAGGTTGTTTGAATGGTTAATAACTGGTTACTTGTTTTGCTAGAGACGTTATTTGAGTGATTATTGTTAATCTCTTCACTTTCTCTGTAAATTGGTTATGATTAAATTGGAATTTTAGTGGGAAAAGTAGATTAAATAAAATTAACGTAAAAATACCTGTTATAGGTGAGGATTTTGTGGCAGTCCGAATCGGTACTGATTGTAGGATTTATATTGAAGTTAAAATCGTTAAAGGACGTAGATTCTATTTTGTCCATTAGTTATTGAATGATATTTTACATACGAATCACTTTATACTGGATTCTTTCCATTATATGAAATCTAATTATGACCTTCAGCTCAGTACTTACACCCCACTACACCTAAATTATAAAATTAAAACTTCTGCCCAGGTTATACCTCCCATCTATATCTAAAAATAATCGCTATATATTCCTGCACCTTAAAGAGGATATTGGCTATTTTTTCCTCCCACACATTTACAATTCACTTTTGAAATTTTCATCTTCTGACTCTTCCATTTATTCTGTTTACACATAAATCAAATAGTCATTATTTTTAGTTTTAATGAATATTTGTTATATTCAGAGTAATCATATTACCAAATTTTCTCCTATTTGTTAATCTTCCTTATTCTAGAGGACCTTCTAACGATTGCAGCCTTGATAGTGTCGATTCCATCCCTCACATCTTCCCTTTCTATCTCCAGAGAGCCTTTAGATATCGATAAGGCAGAAATTGAGCTCAGTATCTTGCTCTTCTCCAGACCCTCCACCTGTACTTCTGAAATTCCAAACCTTACCTTTATCACCTTCGATAGCGCCTTTTCGTCTATTTCATCTCCTGGGTCTGAGGTGATCAGAAGGATGGAAAGTAGAGTGACCTTGGGCTCAAATGCTTTCAAGATCAGCTTTTCCGTTTTTTTTAGAAGAATGATGAACTCAATGTATCCGGAGTACCTGTAAAAAATATCCCGATTCTACTCACTTTATATTTATTGATTTTGAGAAAATGGTAGAGAACAGTTCCACGTCAGCTTGCTGAATCTTATCAGACCCACAAAATCCAACTAGATGTGTAAATAATTTGAATAAATACCAAATTCATATGATAAGGCAGAGATGCACTGTTCCTCAGTAAACTGGTTATCTTCCATGGAACTGGAGATAACCTTCTTGAGTTCAGTGGAAAGTAAGGGCCCAGAGTCTTCCAAAATTTCCTTCACAGTTCCAAGTAGAGATAAGTCCCCTGTAGACTTGACGACCTTCTAAAGAAACATGTGTAGCTGACCCCCTACTTTTCTTTTGGGTAATCTTATTTTAGTGGATGAAGATTTAAACGAGGAGGGATCAGAGCCATTAACAGGTCCAGAATTTAAGGGAGAGTAAAAATCTCGATCCTTAGAAGGGTTAGAACATGCACATCTCTTGGATTTTTTAAGGTTGTACAGGGATAGGCCCAGGGATGCTGCAGTGGCTATTCCCTGAACACCAACCAAATAACTCCAATAATTAAAAAGGTCCATAATTAAAACTTTTTAAAAACTTTCATGGTCACTATAACACTAAGACTCAAAGTTAAAAGTAAAATAAAAAATTTGGGTGAGAAAAAAAGTGAAAAATATTTCATGGAGAATAAAATATTAAAATCGTCTTAATTATTTAAAGTTCTACAGAGTGTCTTCCTTGTTGTTTAGGGGCATTATTTGGTACTGGGTGGGAACCTCCTTTTCTAAAAATTATTTATAAGAACTTAGTGAACTTACTCTCCTCAACCTGAGCCCTGGGATGGTGAACGTTATAAAGGGCATCTATTTTAAAGAGGTAGTCGTTGAGAGTCTGAAGAGAATCCTGGGTAATATCGGTGACAGTAGGGGAGTTGAAGCAGCGCATTTTACAGTTGACGGGAGCCGAGGTTTTTGAAAACTCCTGGTTAAACTTAGAGGACAGGCTGAGGAAGCAGCAAGTTTCACAGAGATTTTGGCTGCAGTTTTTGTAATTGAGAGCCTGTTCGTTTGCACATTCCAACTCTATCCTTTCTGAAAGTGTTATATGTATCTAGTTAAATTACGGAGTCTGGAGAAGGTACAAGTACACTCCTTGGGAACGTCCTCCTGCTCGAGGTAAGTGTTCCTCAAAAGGCACACATTGGCTGAAAAAAATTAAAAAGGATTATTAAAAGGCGAATTACCTGAATTTCTGTCAGTAAGAGTGAATATTTTTGCGATTTCATTAGGGATGTCGTCCTTCTCCAGTCGGTGTGTACGGGTCTCATCCTCAGACTTAACTTCGACCTGAACGGTCAGAATCCTCTTAGAAAATATTAATAATGATACAAAGAGGAGGGAAATCATATCGAAACCCTAAATCTAGCTATATTTAAAATCATGTGTCGAGTTCGTAAAATAACAAGTACTAGTTAGAAAGAAAATAAAAAACCATTAGGTATAAATACAGAGATAAATCACATATAGTTAAATCTAATTAGAAATATTAAACAAAATATGATTTATGCGATTATTGGGGAACCTCTAAGCCAAAACTCCTACTTGAAGTCGGTGTGGAACTCTAAGGGGTAAAAAATCAGTAAAATAGGAAGAAATAGCAAGATAATACCTGGGGCCTGTGGAAGTCCGTTGACATAGTTGGTCTGTTTCAGATTTAGCTTGTACCTCGCGAGGGCCCTGTCCCTAAAGGGATCTTTAAGACACCTGAGTAAAATTTTATACAAAAATTCAATTTTTAAATCAAAAATATAGGAGTAGTTGTAATTATAATCAAAGTAGTACCTGCAGAGGAGTTGTGCCAACTCGATGGAATACTTGGAGAAGGAAGCGTTCACTGATCTCCACATTATGTGCAAATTACAATGTATACCTCAAACTAAATAATATTACAAAGAGTAGAAATATACAAATTCCATAATAAATATACAGAAAAGAATTTATATAAAATGAAACGGGTGGTGGTAATGGGAATCACTTATAACATAATGTAGATTAGTATGATTTCAAGTCCCCAAAGATTCTTATCGCAAATAAAAAACATAAGCAGAAAATGCAGTTATTTTAGTTTTCGGTCCCTGAGTAACATCAGGAACGTGGCCGTCGTGGCACATGTGGACCACGGCAAAACCACCCTCATAGACCAGTTTTTGAAACACACGGGGGGAAAATTATCGCAGCCTCGGGTAATGGACAGCCACGAACTGGAGAGAGAGCGAGGAATCACGATTCTTTCCAAGGTTACAAGGATTAACTGGAACGGCCATATCATGAACATAATAGATACACCGGGACACTCCGACTTCGGAGGGGAAGTTGAGAGGATTCTCAACATTGTGGACTGCGTCTGCCTCCTGGTTGACGTGGTTGAGGGCCCAAAACCTCAGACTAACTTCGTTCTGAGGAAAGCTCTGGAGGTATTTTCGAAATTAATTTTTTGTTTTAGAATCCTTCAATGAGGGCCCTTGTGGTCATAAATAAGTGCGATCGAGAGTGCAATAAATCGCAAAACGATATAGAAAATGAGTTGTTTGACCTTTTCGTGGATTCCAACGCCTCAGACGAACAGTTGGAGTTCCCGGTTTTGTACGCTTCGGCCAAGGACTCTGTGGTTTCCAAGGGGTATCCGTTCTCAAACTCAGAAAAATACGACATTTCACACATTTTGAAGTCGATTCTTGATTCATCTCCTGAGCCTAGGGTGTGTGACTCAAGGAACTTCACGTTCCAGGTGAGCCTGATCGACTTTGAAGAGGGGTCGTTTTTGCTAACTGGAAAAGTTTACAGTGGTACTGTGAGCCCGGGAACCATGCTTTACGTCCGGGATCACCTGGGTAATAAGAAGGGAACTACACATGTGAAAGAAATCTTTGTGTTCGTAAACGGAAAAAGGGTTAAGATGGTTGACCCAGTCTCCTCAGGAGACATAGTCACGATCCAGTGCCACAAGGGAATCATTCCCCAGGTAAACGACACAATAAGTACAGGCCCAGATTTTGAGTCACTGCCGCCAGTCAAAATATCGGATCCAGTGATCTCAGTGGTAGTGTCCGCAAATACGAGCCCGTTTTCCGGGAAGGATGGAAAGTATGTAACCACAAATGACATTGGAAAGAGGCTTAAGAAGGAGGCGTTAACAAACCTATCACTTCAAGTGGAGGAGAGCAAGGACAAGAGCTCATTCCTGGTCAAAGGAAGAGGGGAGCTACAGATAGGAATAGTTCTGGAGAACATGAGAAGGGAAGGATACGAGTTAACGGTGTCGCCACTTTCGGCAATAACATTCGAACACGAAGGAAACATAGTGGAAGCACTCCAAAGGGTTGTCGGATACGTACCCTCCGAGTTTTCGTCCAAAGTAGTTGACCTGGTCAACTCGAGGAACATGGAGATAACTAAGTATTCAGGTGTGTAACATTGAATGATTATATACACTCAGAAAACGAAGGAGGGTCGGAGAAAGTAACAAGGCTAGAGTTTGAAGGAAGAACGACCCAAATGATGGGAATTATGCCGATACTAAGGGACACAACGAGGGGGAGGGGAGAGTTCAATGTGACGGTAATCGGACACGCAAAGGTCGAAAAAAAGGATTATAACGGGAGAACAACAGGGTCACTAATATCCAGTAACACGGGAACGACGACAGCATTCGCCCTGGAACCAGTAATGTCTAAAGGAACACTGTTCGTGTCGGAAGGAGCGCCGGTATACGAAGGGATGGTAATAGGAGAGTCGAGCACGGGGAAAGATCTACACTTAAATGTTACAAAGGCAAAACCAGTGACGGGAATGCGAAATAAATCGCATGAACAGAGTATTAAGATAACCAACAGGTCACTAAACGTGGAACAAGCCCTTGCATTTATTAACTCAACGGAGCAGCTGGAGCTAACACCCAAGAGAATTTCGATCAGAAAAAAAATTTAAATACATTTTCTGATAAAATTTTATTATTTGAACCTGAATCTGCAACCCGGAGCCGATACCATCCAACATGACCATGGGGTACCGAAAATGGCATAAAATCAGTTAATTCTGTTGTAATTGAGTGAAATTTATTTATTTGTAAATTATTTGTTCGTTTTATCGGCATTAGCCTAAGTTTAATTGTCTTCTTAGCCCTTTACCAGTTTTCTGGTGATCCTACATTTGACCTTGCATATTTCTTTTTAATCTCGTATATTTAAAGCAAATCACCGGATATTATCTGACATTATATTTAAAAGTAGACAAAATCTAAAAATTTTGTATTTTTAACAACAAATTTAACATAATCTTTATTTTTTTAATTTAAGAAGGTTTTTACACTTTAACTGTAACATAAATTAAAATTTCTGGGTAATTTAAGCAAAAAATACATTTTTAACACTATAACATCTAAGAAGTACAGCAATCTTCTCACCAGTACCGTGGCCCTGAAACGCCACGTCCTTAGCACCGACCAGTATTTAATTAGATTGGTAGATCAAATTAAAAAATCAAATTGCAATATTTTTTGTAAAATAAAATGACTGGTAAAACGAAAGACCAAAATGCGACTGATCCAACACACAGTCTCATCTCCAACATGGTCGAGGACGACTGTGAGATGGATAACGAATACGACGACGAGGCAGGACTCAGAAACTCGTTTAAAAAAGTGATAACAAAAAAACGCACTTTTATAATATCGGGGGTTCTATCTTCCGTAGTTCTCATAATAGCATTCACCCTAATTGGAGTCTTCGTAACTAGACATAAAAACAACACCAGGTTCCAAAATAACCTAAAGAATCACATAAAAGAAAAATTTCCATCGATTGATAAAACTCTAGTTGAACAATATATAACGGAATTGATGGACTATTACGAGGGAAGATACATCTCATCGAACCACGAGGACGAATTGGAAGCACTTATGCAGTTCTACGACTTCGTAGAACTGTACAAGAGAGAACACAAAGATAAAAAAGAAAGAAGACAGAAGTTCCTGGCATTTAGAACAAACTTCTTCGAAATCATGAAAACAGACCCGAATGAAACGTACACGAAGGGAATAAACAACTTCTCAGATATGACCAAGGAGGAGTTCTACAAGCTGTTCCCACCAGTGAGACTCCCAAAGACACTCAAGGAAACACGCCACGTTGACGCCCTGATGAAGTCAAAGGCCCTGAACAAGAACTACCTCGAGAACCTCAAGGTGGCAAAGTCACTAGATTCACCAATAACCTCACTGAGTGACATAACCGGAGAGGACCTGGACTGGAGAAAGTGCGGAGGAGTGACACCAGTGAAGGACCAGGGGCTCTGCGGATCATGCTGGGCATTCGCATCAGTAGCCTCAGTGGAAAGCCTTTACAAAGTACAAGAAAATAAATCATTGAGCTTAAGTGAACAAGAACTGGTCAACTGTGAAAAGAAGAGCCACGGATGTGAGGGAGGGTTCGGAGACACGGCACTGGAGTACATAAAAAATAACGGAATCAGCACGGCCTTAGATATACCATACCACGCAGACGACGAAAAGTGCAAGGTTACGTCCAAGGACAAGTTCTTTATTAAGTCCCTGACAATAGCAAGAGGACTAGACATACTCAACAAGTCTCTGGTGCTGTCGCCAACAGTGATATACATGGCAGCATCAAACGACCTCACCAAGTACAAGTCAGGAGTATACAACGGATCATGCTCAATAGAAATCAACCACGCAGTGCTCCTAGTGGGAGAAGGATACGACCCAAAACTCAAGAAGAGGTACTGGATCATCAAAAACTCTTGGGGACCATACTGGGGAGAAAATGGATTCCTGAGACTGGAGAGAACAGACCAAGGATTCGATAAGTGCAATGTTATGGAAATTGGTATAACACCAAACCTTTAATATAATAAAATATACAATAAGTGCTAAATTTTTATTAAAAAAACTGAGATTTAGATAAAAATAATGGAATATAGTGTGTATTGAGAAATTCATGCACACCAAGATTCCCCTGGAAAAAAGCTGCATTAAAAGGCATAAATGGCAAAATAAAAAAGAATAAAAGTACAAAAACTATATAAAACGTCTAATAAAAAAATGCAGAAAAAAAGAAAGTAAAAAAGGCTAAAAAGCGAAAATGGCTAAAACTCAAGGAATCACGTTGGAATCCAGGAAAAACTGGATATAAACAAGAAAATTAGGAAATAATAAGGGCAGAGAGAAGGAACCAATGCATAAATCGAAGAGATAATGGAGAAAAAAAGTTGAATAAAAGTGAGCAGGCCCCAAAAGAGAAGCCGAAAAGATAGACAAAAACCAAGCACACACAAATTGTAAAAAAACAAATAGGTACACAGGAATGTTTGCAAGTATAATGTAGTGTGGGAACGGCCAAATGTAAGCTATTCTAAATGTCTCGCTCAAAGGGAGGGCCATAGACAACAGAGGTAGAACTAGTAAACTAAGAAATAATGTTCGTGGGGAAAAACGTGTGAAGAGTTATAAAATAAAAATGAAGGCAACGGCAGAAAATCTCAGGGTTTCGTGGAGTTCTGACAGAGTTAGTTGCATATTCTCGGTCGAGGTCAGATGGGGGCATATCTCACCAAAACGGCCATTTCTGGAATAAATGTAAAAAAATAACAAAATCTAATTTAATGTTATATTATTATGTAGCTAATAATGTAGCCTGAGACCATGTCAAGCGTGGGATACGAGGTTTCCCATATTTTGGCATGATTACTACCATGTCGGGTTGAATCGATTAGGTCATAATTAAGTTTTTACAGACTTAAATTACCAACCACCTTTTAGTTCGACTGTTTTTTGGTGAACATGGCAGATGCTATTTTGTCTAACCCAAACCAAAGATTGGTAAACAACAGATTCGACGATGTGGAGTGTCACAATCAAAATAGTGACATCGAAATCCCATCCTCTTCCTTTAAGACCATCTTGAAAAGAAGAAAGATAATCATTATCTCTACCTTTTCTCTCATACTATTAGCTGTCACCGCAACCATACTCTCTGCAGTATTCATAGTTAAGGCCAACCAAGCTAAGACATTCAGAAAGGACCTCGAATCCCTTTTGGACAAGAACTTCAGCTTCTTGGGAGCAGAAACCAAGGAAAAGTACCTAGATGACATGGTCGCACTCTTCAAAAGAGGATATGTTAGCTCAGACTGCACATTGGAGCTCGACACCTACATCAGCTTCGAAGCATACAATTCTGCCCACGCAGTAAAGCACGCAACCGAAGGTGAACGCAGAGAGAGATTCTACAACTTCCGCCGCAGCTACCATGAGCTCAAAAACAGAACTGGAAAGGAACTATACGAGGTAGAAATCAACAAATTCTCAGACATGACCAAGAAGGAACTTAACTTGCTATTCCCAAAACTTAAGGTTCCAAGAGCCAAGAAACAAGCAGAACCAGCAACCAACGTCGAATTCTCAGGCAAATACGCAGAAAAACTCAAGTTGGCCAAGGGAGTTGAAAACGTCTCTGACATAACCAAAGTAACCGGTGAAGACCTCGACTGGAGAAAGGCCGCAGCAGTATCCAAGGTCAGAGACCAAGGATTGAGCTGCAGCTCCGCATGGGCATTCGCAGCAGTATCATCTGTTGAGTCCTTGTTCAAAATCCACCAAGACAAAGACCTTGAACTTTCCACCCAAGAAGTGTTGAACTGTGACTTCAAATCCAAGTCCTGCAAGGGAGGCAGCGTAACCAACGCCTTTGAATACTTGGCCCAAGGTGTAGACTTGGAAACATGCGTTCCATACACCGGAGCAGTCAGCAGATGCAAAGCCTCATTCTCTTCTACCAAGAACGCCATAGGCTCCCAAATCTTCATGACCGGTGCTGATGTATTGAACAAGTCCCTCGTCTTGTCACCAACCGTCGTTTACTTGTCAATAGGAAGAGAATTCTTGGGATACAAGGGCGGTCTCTATGACGGTCCATGTGGAAAGTCACCAAACCACGCTGTCTTACTCGTCGGTGAAGGCCTCGACCAAAAAACCAACAAGAGATACTGGATAATAAAGAACTCCTGGGGAGATAACTGGGGAGAAAGAGGATACGCAAGATTGGTAAGAACAGACGACAAGTTCGACAAATGCGATATATTAAAGGTTGGATTCAACCCATCCTTCGTCAAAGTAGAAAGCGAAAAAGAAAAGAAGGAAAAAGCAAAGAAGGAAAAGAAGGCCGCCAAAGCTGCCAAGGCAGACAAGGCAAACAAGGCTAAGAATCCTCTCAATGGCAAACCAGCCAACAAATCTGAGAAAAAAGGATTCTAAATAATCCACCCATTTTAATATTTTCGTGTAATCAGTTTATGTGTATATTTATGAGCTTGTGGTGCATGCCTATAGGGCTCTGCCGAAAACAGTCGTTAACATGCCAATATCGCCCTCTTCCATCCGAGAAGAAGACGAAATAAAAGTCGAGTTCGACCGGGGCTCGGACCTGCGCAGACAGGTAACCGAGGACCCGGAAGCACTGACCTTTAAGCCGAAAAGAAGACTGTCTAAAAAAGTTATCATACCTGTATTAATACTAGTCTTCCTAATTATATTGGTGCTAATCATAGTCTACGCATTCTCCTCGGGGTCAATGACAGCAGAAGATTTCGCAGCGAAGTTATCGGAGCATATGGAAAACAACTTCCCCGAAGTGGACAAGAATGTAAAGCAGGCGTACAAAATGGAGCTGAATAACTACTACAAGAAGGGATACCTGTCGCAAGACTACCAATTGGAGGCGGAATCCAGAGTAGAATACGGAGAATTTGTAAAAACATACGATAAAGAGAGGAAGGGAGAAGAGCACCTGATCAGATACTTCATATTCAGAAATAAATACATGGAAATTAAAAATCAAGCTGGTAAGGGAAAAATAAAAAAAATAAACGATATTTTAGGAGAAAAATCGTATATTAGAGGAATCACAAAGTTCAGTGATAGGACGATAGACGAGAGATCGCACATGCTTTCAGGAGTAATTCCAATCAAAAACAAACACCCACAAGTGTCGAATGAATCAGTTACACTGATTAATCAACACTTGTGGGACCCAAAGTACCTGGCAAAGCTGAAAAAAGCAAAAAATATGAAGGTTGATATCAAGGACCCGTCGGAGCTCACTGGAGAGGACCTGGACTGGAGAAGAGCAGAAGTAGTGACACACGTGAAGGACCAAAAGGAAGACTGCGGATCATGCTGGGCATTCGCAGCAGTGTCGTCAGTGGAAAGCATATACAAGCTGCTGAAGGACAAGAACCTGGACCTGAGTGAGCAGTACATAATAGACTGCGAAGATAGATGCATGGGATGCCAAGGAGGATACGCAGATTACGCACTCGATTTTTTCAAAAATAGAGGAGTGCCAGAAACCAAGGTAGTGCCTTACTCAGGATCAAACGGAAGATGCCCACACATAGAAAAAACAAAGTACTTCATAGACCAGTTCACAGTGATGAACGGAAAGGACATACTCAACAAGTCGCTGGTGCTGTCGCCAACAGTGGTAAACATAGGGGCTTCAGACAGACTTTTTGACTACAAAGGAGGAATATACGACGACGAATGCTCAGTGTCGCTGAATCACTCAGTGCTCCTCGTGGGAGAAGGGTACGACGAAGTGCTCAAGAAGAGGTACTGGATCCTCAAGAACTCCTGGGGAGAAAACTGGGGAGAAAACGGATACTTCAGACTGGAAAGAACAGACGACGGATTCGACAAATGCGGAATACTCACAGCTGGATTAAATCCATACCTCAACCACAAAGTGTCGAACGAACACCTGGGAAACCTCTGGTTCTGATGAAACCTCTAAAATCGGATTGTAACGTTTAATAATAAATGAAATTTGTAAAATAGTAATTTTAGAAGTAATTTCTCTAAATCTTACAGTACATGCTAGTTATGAGTATTTTAAAAGTGGAGAGGGGGGCTGAAATGGAGAAAAAAATAAGATGTAAAATAAACAGAAAAAGATAAGGAAGGTATAAAATGGTAAATCATGCATTAAAAAAAGGAAGTAAAAATCTAATTACACACTAGGAGTAAGAAGGAAAATAAAACAAGGGTAAATGCACAAAATGAGTGGAAGGTCGAGTCTTCTTAAAAGAAAAAAAATTAAAATAAAAGGCATAACAGGTATAATAAGAATAGGAAATAATAAATGAAAAAGAAAAAAATATACATTAGACATCATAAAAGAATCACAGAAAAAAAAAGAAAAATGTAGACCAAATTGACAAAATGAAAGTTAAAATTGTTTTAGAAGAGGATAAATTAAATACATTCGAGAAATGAGTAGATTATTCAGTGAATTCAGGGAATTCGTAAATTCATACATGGGGCATTCAGCCGGCATACTTCAGGCCTCCTAACATAACAATCTTCTTTCCTAAGTAATTCATCTCACCACTAATTTCTGGAACCCTAGGAATATTTCCTTACAACCTGTACATTATTAATCCAGAACTTTAGTATTCTTAGACTTAATCAGTTATTTGGACAGTATCCATAGTATACCCGCATTTTAATAGCAATTGAGTAGCCAACAATGACAATCCTAGAGGAAATCAGCACTAGTCAGTACTCCGAAAAAGGAGAAAACAAATCAGATAGATCTCCACTGCTGTCAATGAGATCAATCATCACCAGAAAGAGAACGATCATTATCGGCATGTTCATCCTACTTTTGGGAATTATTATCGCAATCTCAGGAATGATCATCGCCATCAAAGAAAGAGGAACAAAAACATTCAAATCAAGACTGATCACCCACATCGAAAAGAACTATACCGACCTTAAACCCTCAGCCAGAATCTTCTATGTGAATACGCTAGTGAGAATACAAAGAACAAAAAAAATCTCAAACGATGCACCTCTGGAACTGGACATCTATATCGAATTCGACGAATTCAACAAAAAATACAGCAAGGAATACCGCGACTTCAAAAAATTACTAGACAAATACCTAATATACAGAAAAAACGCACTCCTAGTGAGAAGCATCAATAAAAGCTCAGGATACATACTCGAAATGAACAAATTCTCAGACATGAGCGAAGAAGAATTTGAAATACTGATACCAGAGCTGTCGCCACCAAAATGCTCAACACCAATGATGAAACACATCCAACACATCAAAAAATGCCTCAATAACGAAATATTCATGTCAAAATTTAAAAAGGCTAAAGGCATAACAAAAGACATAAAGGAAGTGACAGAATTGACAGGAGATAACATAGATTGGAGAAGACCAGAAGCAGTGACACCAATCAAGGACCAAACAGCATTCTGCGCATCATCATGGGCATTCTCATCAATAGGATCAATAGAAAGCGCATACAAAATATTCAAAGATAAAACATTGATCCTAAGCGAACAAGAGTTGATCAACTGTGACAGGTTCAGCAAGGGATGCGCAGGAGGATACCCATTCAAGGCACTGGAGTACGTCCACGATAACGGAATAAGTCTTAGCAGCGAATTGCCATACCAAGCAATAGACCAAAAATGCAGAATTATGACAGGAAAAAAGATATTCATAGACTCAATAACAGTGACAAAGGGAATCGACATCCTTCACAAGTCATTGACAATCTCACCCACAGTTGTAGGAATAGCAATCAGCCCAGAAATGAAATTCTACAAAGGAGGAATCTATACAGGAAAATGTGGTCCAAAGTTGAACCACGCTGTATTGTTGGTAGGAGAAGGAGTCGACGAGAAGTCAGGAATGAGGTACTGGATCATCAAAAACTCCTGGGGAAGCGACTGGGGAGAGAACGGATATATGAGAATCGAAAGAACAAAACACAAAGAAGATAAATGTGGAATTTTAACATTTGGAATAAGTCCAATCTTGTACTAAATTTTAATAATGTGAATACTCAACACCATACATCCTAATTTAGAAAGACATTCATATGTAGATATTTTTGTAATAAATTAAAATGCAATAAACCCAAAGGCCAGGGCGAAAGGCCGGAATACCACATTTGTGTGGTGGGGTGTAGGCCGATATCCCTAAAAGGTCACTTATTTATTCATGTCTTGTTGGTTTTATAACTAGAATAGGACTTTTATTTTTATTTAATTAAAAACAGCTCTGTATACGGAAACATAGCTGTCCTGTGATTTAATTATAGTGAAATCGATAGATAAATAATATTTGGGCTATTCCCATAACAAATCATATTTAACTAATTGATAACAAGAGATTATCACTTAAAAATATCAGTTTTAATATCAAAAAGTCATTTAAAATGGTTAGCTCGGTTGTTTCTAACCCGAACGAGAGGCTGGTGACCCACAGAGTAGACACTGATGTTGAGTCTGCCGAGGAAGCTCAGTCCTCGAGAAAGTCGAGTTCGAGATCGTTTTTCAAGAGGTTTTTAGTTTTCGTTGTTTTCTTATTCTTTTTATTCGGAGTTTCACTTTTGTCGTACTTCCTCGTTACCAAGTACAAGAACTTGGCTAAATTCCAAAGCAAACTAAAGGAGTACCTCAGAACTGAACAGCCAAACCTCAACAAGGCTTACAGCGACAAATGCTACAAGGAGTTGTCCAAGTTCTTCTCTCGCCAACTGGTGACTGATGACGCCAAACTCGAATTCGAAGTTTACCAGGAATTCGAAAACTTCAACGCCAAGTACAAGAGAGTGGACTCAGACGACGTTAAACGTCGAACTCGCTTCTCCACCTTCCGCTCCAACTACCTCGAAGTCAAGGATCAGAAGGGTTAGTTTTACTTTGTTATAAATGTTTAGGTGACGAGCCTTACTTGAAGGGCATAAACAGATTCAGCGACCTCACTGAGGACGAGTTCTACAGCTTGTTCCCTCCAATGCAAGTACCGGAATTCACGAAACTTCCTCACTCAAGCTTGTATTTGGAGTTGGCCTCGAACAAGACCTACTTGAAGAACCTCAAGCTTGCCAAGAACTCCAAGGTCGACGTCGACCCTGCCACTGTGACTGGTGAGGACTTGGACTGGAGGCGGGCCAACTGCACCAGTGTCGTCAAGGACCAGTTGCACTGCGGTGGATGCTGGGCCTTCTCCACAGTTGGCTCCGTCGAGTCCTTCTACTTGACTCACAAGGACCTATCTTACGACTTGAGTGCCCAGGAACTGATAGACTGTGACTACGACAGCAACGGCTGCAAGGGCGGTTTCCCTGAAACTGCACTTAAGTACGTGGCAGAAAACGGTTTGGTATCAACCTCCGATTTGCCATACGTGGAAAGGCGCAACGTTTGCTCCGTACCTCACGTTAAAAAGGTCAAGGTAGATGATTTCTTCCTCTTTAAAGGAAAAGAAGTTTTATTTAATTCCTTGAAATATGCCCCAACAGTCGTTTACGTCGCTGTTTCACCCCAATTGTCTAAATACAAGAGCGGTGTATACACCGGCGCATGTGGACCCAGACTGAATCACGCTGTCTTACTCGTCGGTGAAGGCTTCTGCCCTGAAACCAACAAGAGATACTGGGTAGTAAAGAACTCTTGGGGAACAGAATGGGGAGAGGGTGGTTACTTCAAACTGGAGAGAACAGACGTAGGCTCTGACAAGTGTGGAGTGCTTGATACCGGACTTCTCCCATACGTCTACTAGATTTAATTTTAAATTAATTTTTAAACACCGATATTACACGTTTATCCTTACTTTTTAAATTTTTTGTTACATTCTTCCACTTAATATTCAAATAGTACCAGTAAGGTTTCACTGTGTATATGTTATACAAGTTTATTCTCTACAACAATGATAAATCGAATTAAATTTTTAATTAAAAGTGGAAATTATAACTAAATATAAAGTATATCATTAGATAAAAGTGTTAGGATGGGGAATGATATAAAACATGAATAACATTTAGGTTTTATTTATAATTTTAAATATTTCTCCAGAATTTAGACATAAATTAGATACATTTTAATATTTTATTGATATTTATAATATTTGAAATAATTTCATAGAATCCATATCAACTGACTCAAAGATTCATAGCCCATTAAAATTCTTGCATTTGGACTATATCCAAAAATTATTATAAAATTTTAAATTAAATCGTTATGTATTAGTTTACTGAGAATTATTTCGGAAATGGTTAGTTCTGTTGTTTCTAACCCGAACGAGAGGCTGGTGACCCACAGAGTAGACACTGATGTTGAGTCTGCCGAGGAAGCTCAGTCCTCGAGAAAGTCGAGTTCGAGATCGTTTTTCAAGAGGTTTTTAGTTTTCGTTGTTTTCTTATTCTTTTTATTCGGAGTTTCACTTTTGTCGTACTTCCTCGTTACCAAGTACAAGAACTTGGCTAAATTCCAAAGCAAACTAAAGGAGTACCTCAGAACTGAACAGCCAAACCTCAACAAGGCTTACAGCGACAAATGCTACAAGGAGTTGTCCAAGTTCTTCTCTCGCCAACTGGTGACTGATGACGCCAAACTCGAATTCGAAGTTTACCAGGAATTCGAAAACTTCAACGCCAAGTACAAGAGAGTGGACTCAGACGACGTTAAACGTCGAACTCGCTTCTCCACCTTCCGCTCCAACTACCTCGAAGTCAAGGATCAGAAGGGTTAGTTTTACTTTGTTATAAATGTTTAGGTGACGAGCCTTACTTGAAGGGCATAAACAGATTCAGCGACCTCACTGAGGACGAGTTCTACAGCTTGTTCCCTCCAATGCAAGTACCGGAATTCACGAAACTTCCTCACTCAAGCTTGTATTTGGAGTTGGCCTCGAACAAGACCTACTTGAAGAACCTCAAGCTTGCCAAGAACTCCAAGGTCGACGTCGACCCTGCCACTGTGACTGGTGAGGACTTGGACTGGAGGCGGGCCAACTGCACCAGTGTCGTCAAGGACCAGTTGCACTGCGGTGGATGCTGGGCCTTCTCCACAGTTGGCTCCGTCGAGTCCTTCTACTTGACTCACAAGGACCTATCTTACGACTTGAGTGCCCAGGAACTGATAGACTGTGACTATTATAGCAAAGGATGTAATGGTGGCTTCCCGGAAACCGCTCTCAAATATGTCACGGAACATGGCTTAGTTAGTACCCACTCATATCCTTATGTGGGTGATACTAACAAATGTTCTGCTCCATCCTCCAATAGAGTTACTATTTCAACTTATTTTATATACAAGGGAAGAGAGATATATCAAAAGTCACTTAAAGTAACACCAACCGTGGTATCTATTGCCGTCTCTCCTGAATTTTCAAAATATAAAAGTGGTATTTTCACCGGCAAATGTGGTTTCAAGATAAACCATGACGTTCTTTTGGTGGGAGAAGGACATGACCCCGAAACAAACAGGAGGTACTGGATTGTGAAGAACTCCTGGGGAGTTGATTGGGGAGAAGACGGTTATGTCAGATTAGAGAGAACAGATGTAGGATCTGACAAGTGTGAAATACTAGACACAGGTTACTGCCCCTATGTCTATAACGGTTAGCCAAATACTACATTCGCTCGTGTACTAATATTTTAATTATATTTTTCCTATTTGTTTAGTCAATTCGATATCAATCGATATATGTCAATTAGCCTTTAGATATTTAAACTGTGAAATGTTGAATGTGATTCCACCTCACACATTTTAGCTAAATAGCCGAAACATTTAAACACATCTAATTTTAGACCAAGAATCCCTTATTTTATTTAAAATGAATTAAAAATATGTTATTAACAAGAATTTTGACCCATCACAAGTACGCTTCTCCCCCGGCTCCAAAGCTACAATCGCTCAAGGAGGCCATAACCTCCAAATTAAATCCTATATGCTTCTACGTAAAAAATGACCCAAACTATTCAACCTATGTTCAAGATGAACACTTTTATGTTAGTTTATACACCTTTTCTTTTACCTATACTTCTCAGGGAATACTATGCTCTCCACTTTTCGAAGGAAAAAGCTATTCTGAAATGAACAATATGGTAAACGCCATTTTGGAGCCATTAGGTAACCCACTTTATCATAAACATTGTTAGAACTCAAGGGCAGAGTCCGTTTAAACTGTCAACCTCCGTCACGTTACAATGTAATCACTTATATAAATTTAAAAATATAACACAAAACATTTTTTAGAAACTTAAGAGACATATTCGTCTTAGATGGAACCTGGATCGCTGATTTAAAAACTTATCAATGTGTAAAATATAAACATTATTTTAACTTAATTTTAATATGATTATATTGATATTGATATGTATGTACATATATATAAATATACACATCTCACTTAATACTCTTAAGTCCATTCAATAAGACACAAACTCTGATGTTTAAGTATACTCCTTAATTCGATTTTCATTTAAAATGGACTTATTTTAAGCAACTACTTATTTTTAGAATGTTTATATTACCAAAGTTTGATAATAAGTGGGAGCATGAAGGAAATGGGCCAAATTGTAAAAGCGTTTTTTTGGCTAGTAGTGCGAAGTCTTTCCGACTAGCTAGCCAAGGATTCAAGGTCT
Organism: Theileria luwenshuni; assembly: GCA_029379255.1. Classification (NCBI taxonomy): domain Eukaryota; phylum Apicomplexa; class Aconoidasida; order Piroplasmida; family Theileriidae; genus Theileria; species Theileria luwenshuni. The sequence continues at coordinate 74,666 of JAQQTN010000005.1, forward strand.
TTTAAACCCAAGATATACTGAAACAAATAAATTATTTAGTATAATTTAGAATAGTAGGTGCTCAATCATTTTGTAATTTGTTGAAAATTTCAAATTGATCTTTACACACCTAAGAAATTAACCTTAAATTTCTCATAAAGTTAAGGCACAAAAACTCTTAAAGGTCGAAAATTTACCTTTCAATAAGCACATAGAATCAATTATTTGGAACAGTGCGTTTTGAAAATATAGTAGTTTGCACTTTTAGATACACAGGGGTATGTTTTGTTACACATTTGAGTGAAGTATGTAGTTGAACTCTGGTCTTATTTACTCATTTATCTAAGAAACAGTACAATTTAAAGCGTTTAATTATTCATTTAAATCTTATTTAAACTCAAAAACAAATTATAAACTCAGTTCAGTTCATTGGTACTATGGTAATTTGGAACTAGATTACACTAAAATTTCAAAACTTAGATATAAACATAAGATTTTAAAGATGAATATACTGCATTTTCTTTTAATTGTCCCAGTAATATTTGTGTATGGTGGAGATGATGATGAAGTAGTCCCTTCACCACCAGGGGCAGGTAAATGCCCTCATGGATGTGATGACCATGGAGATTCGGGTCAAGGTCATGTAGATGGTCACACTACAGACTTAGGTGCAGGACCAGGTAAAGGTGGAGCAGCACCTGGAGTAGGTGGAGAAGATACTAATATGATACTACAGAAGGGACCTGGTCAAGGGGTAGGAACTGAGGAAGAGGGAGATAGTCTTCAAGAGAAAACAGAAGAGGAAGAGGGAGCTGAAGATGAAGGTACAACTAGTGATCAGGAGGTGGATGGAGATTTAGGAGAGGTACAGGAAACCAGGATGGAAACTCAAGAATCAGATTCTGTTGACGGAGGATTGAAAGGTGCTACTGGTGTTCCGGGAGCAAAGGGAGACGTTCCACCTAAATCACCAACTCCATCCAAGGGATCACGTAGGTCCAGTCATTCAGAAAAAGGGGATGAGGAAGAGGAGCAAGAAGAAACCCCTGGTAGCGGAGATGCGGATTCAGAACAAGAAGATCTAGGAGTTAAAGGACCCAAAGTATCACAGCCAGATTCACCTGTTGATCCTTCATCCGATCCTTCAAAAGTTACCGGTACCCTTGGACAAGTACCAGGAGTTAGCCATTCAATTCCGACAGTAGGACAGCCACATCTCACGGGTGAAATCTTGACATTACCAACAGAATCTGGACTGGTGTTCCCTACATCATGGATTGAAAACTTTTCTCCTGATTCGGATACTCCTGACTCCCTACTAACTTACCTAGGTATCAAGAGTTAAACAATTAATTTCTTACAGGGGGATTTTTAGACAAAAGCGAATTTGAGGGAGGCAAATTTAACATTGGAAAATCCCCGGGAGTCATTTCAGGTAAAGGGGAATCTAAAAATTTATTAGTAGGGGCACCAACCAGAATTCGAAGGGATTTAGGTGGGACAGATCAGAGTCTGTCAACATCTATGACCACAACGACAACTCACTCAGATACACCTCAAACATCAGTATCAACAGATACATTTCCAACTGTTGGAGAAAATGGTCATTCCCTAGGGACACCAACGGGAGTACTTACCACAACAGGGGTTCCACCACCTGCACCAACAATTGCTAAAGTAACTACCACAACACCACCCTCTACAACAACGACCTCCAGAGTGGATAATGGAACATCAGGATCTACAACAACAACAAGTACATTGCTTAATGGATCAATAAGTTCAACTGGTGTTGAAAGTGGTGTTGGAATAACAACAAGTACAGGAGATCTAGGGTCAACAAGTTCAACAGGTGTTGAAGGAGTTGTTAGACCACACGGTTCTGCAACAACAAATGGAGGAAATGGTGGGCCAAGGGGTTCAACAGGTGCTACAGCACAAGGTTCAAAGACAATGAATACAGGAGATGGTTCGACAGGTGTTCAAAAAGGTGTTGGAGGAAAAGGGCCAACAACGACCTCCAGAGCTGATAATGGAGCACAAGTTCCAACAATGACAAGTAC
>JAQQTN010000005.1:87218-98923 GCA_029379255.1 Theileria luwenshuni
AATAACTAAAAATACCTTTTTCTGTGTCTTTTGACCCTGATTCTGTCAAAAGTGACGGCTTTGACATCCTCCACTTATATGCCGACGTCATCAGTATGTCGGCACACGAGCTATTCATTTTATACGACTTCCTCGGGTGTATCGTCTCCTTTTGCACCGTCTCTATCTCCAACGCGTCCAACTCCATGTCCAGCACCTGGCACAGGTCCATCACTATGCTTTCGTGTATTTTCTGCCACAGGTGTGCTCTGAATATCTGTATCAGTGATATTTTTAATGTCGGTATTTTTCCGTGCATGAATATTCCCGTCAGGTCCAGCTGTACTTGGAATCCCACGTACACGTTTGCTCTGTTTATCGTTGGCGACCACCACAGTGTGAACCTCCTGTTCGGTATTTGGTTAAGCCCACTTCTCTGTGCGTTTGTCAACTTTTTATACTTCATCGATTCCTCGAAACCAGAAGCCTTCTCCCAGAACAACCCTTCCCAAGTGCTGAAGTACGTTCCCTTAAACAAGGTGTGCTCCAGTATTCCTTCCACTCCTCCCAACGCTTGTATCATGTCAGTTCTATAGTTGTTCAAGTTCCACAACTTTCCGTCGTGCCTTTGGTGCGTCCACCAGAAGGGGTTAATCTTCAGTATTTGATACTGCCTAAAGTGCAAGGTCACTCTCCATCCCTTGTCGTATGCCAATGTATGTCTATCCTTTTGGAACAGTGTGTTTATTCTCGGTATTCCTCTGTCCCACGAGTCCTCCAGATCTTCCAGGGTCAACCTTCTATTTTGCTGTTGTGCCTCTTGCCTTTTAAGTGCGTATTCTGCCCACACTCTCTGAGACTCTATGAACTCACTTTCCCACGTTTGTATATATCTGTACAAGTTCGGTATCAGTTGGTCTTCTTCGTGGGACATTCCGCTTCTGAAGTGTGTTATTCCTGCTTCTGTTTGTTTACTGTATTTCAGGTCCGACTGTGGGATCAGTATGTGTCCCATTGACAGCATTCCCAGTCCTCCCAGCTCCTTCGGACTGTAAAACACCACTGGCGGGAAACGACTTGGCATTTTACTGTTTAGTCCTATTTTTATTCTCGTTTGTATTTTATTTTCACATTTTACCAACAGGTCCAGAAGCTCATTCGTGTGTATGCTTGCCTCTCTGAAGTACGTCATCAGCGCTATCAGTGCAGTGTTCCACTTGTTTGCTATTTTTGTGAACGTCGTACTTCCACTTGACATTAGTATTTGTCTCACTCTATTTTCAAATGTCGCCAGGCTCTCCTGGTCGACTCTCAGGTAAGCCGTTGCCGACAGCTCCTTCGTCTTCATATTCTGCAACTTCCACACTCCTTCTGACGATCCTGTTGCCTTGTTTGCGTGTATTTTGGGCAGTATTCTCACTTCGAACCCGCACATGCTGAACAGCAGGTTCGGGTTATCCTTGCTGTACACTGACACGAAGGAGTCTTGCCACTCCAGCCCCGTTACCGACCTGGGTAACCTGGACTGCATTTCCCAAAAGGCCGCTCTTCCCAGGTTTACGTCGTGCTTCATAAGCCTCATTCTACAGTCTTTCGGCCAACAGCTTTTATTGTTGTATCCCACTACATTTTCGTTGTTTGGATCCGGGTTCTCTGTCAGGTACCTCTGGACCAGTTCCCTGGCCTCTGATCCTGTGAACTTGAACAGCACGTAGATCTGGTCTATGTACCTGCAGTACATCCTGATCGGGTGCTTAGTCTCCACTTCCTCCGACGGGTAACACAGAAACTCGTTTTCGGCGTTGTACGGTCCCGCTATTTCAGTGGCCCTGGTCAGACCCAACAGCAGCAGGTCCAAGACCAGCGCGTAGTACATGAACACGAAGGGGCTAAACTGGAGTCCTCTTATGAACCCAAAGCTGTTTACGTGCGACATATCCTTGAACGATATCGACACATTGTTTTTTGCCGTGATGTAGTCCGCTATGTTGTGGTCCACGATCAGCCTCAGGAGCCTGTTAAGCAGCGTCAGGTCCACCTTCTCGTACACTCTGTCAAACTTGCTGTTGAGAAGCACCAGGTAACTGGGCTCCCCTTCTTCGTTATAGTTCTCCCAAACCTTTGTGAAATTGTTTATTCCCTGACACACTTTATACACTAACAGCGGCGGCGGTTCTGAGTCCGAAGGTTTTGCCCAATTTGGGAACAGCTTTCTCGTGTCCGCTTCGTACCACATGTACTGATTCAGGTACGCGTCCGTGATTTTTTCCAAGGGGTCTATGTCGTAAACCGGCACCAGGTGCGAGTACAGGTCCAGAAACTCTATTGACACCTCTTTAAATGCTCTTTGTGTCAACAGGTGTCTCTTAATCCTGCTTAGGCACTCGTGTGGGTTATCGTAGGCCTGTTCTATCAGTCCCAACTCCTCTCTTTGGGACTGATTCAACCTTCCTTTGGTCGCATAAGGTTCCTTAAGCTCTTCCAACGCCAGTATCAGTATCTTAGTGTCATGTTTATAGTTTAATGGTGGAAAGGGTATGTGCACAAACTTCCTTGACTCCAGCCAGTGCACTGCAGTCGTATATATTGCCACTGCCTCTTCTCCCGTTAGGTATGGCCCATCCTTTAGGTAATTATGCTGCCTTTCATGCTCACTTTTCAGCCATAATCTCGTCAACCTTCCCAAATTCTTTCTACATACTGTCTTATCTACTGTTGCTCCTCTTTTGATTCTTTCCCTGTTGTAGTAGCACGCGTTTGTCCACCAGTCTGCCTTCAGCTTCACGTACCTCAGGATCATGTTCTCGATTGGCGACGGAAGCTCAGGCACTTTCCAAGGTATGTTCGATTTCCAGCACCTCCAGGCTTCGCTGAGGTGCTGGAGTATCGTTCTTGCCTTGGATGCCCTGATTCCTTCAGGCATCATGTCCAGGATGTCGTGCATCACAGCTGCTCTCAGTTCCAGGTCAAAATGCGATTCCACTCTCTGTTTTGTCACCGTTTTCGCCACTCCCTTGGTGACTCTTCCCTCAAACTGTCTCGCTAGCAGGTTTCCCAGCCACCTCTCCAAGAGTGGCAGGATCCCTCTCAGGAAGAAACACCACACCCTCCATCCGCAAACCCAAAACCCGCATCCTGGACCCTTTCCCACCGGCCCCGTGTTAAACCTGTAGTATATGAGGTGCTTCAGGTCCTTGCACATTCTCACTTGTCTCATCAGCCTATATTTGTACCTGTACATTCCCGTCAGCTGTCCCACGTGTGAGAATATGTACTGCAGTCCGTCTGCCAGCTGGTATGCGTCAACGTTCCCCAGTCTGTACTGCACGTGTGAGTCTACCACCAGCTTCGTCAGCCTCAGTATCTCCCTGCACAGGTGAAATGCGTTTCCAAATCTCGATTTCTTCCTTTCTTTTGTCGTCAGTGTTTTCACCGGCTTAAGGTTAAAGTTGTAATCCAGGTGCAGGTAGTTCAGGTTCTTTCTGTGTATCAGCAGGTTCAGCATGTTGTACCCCTGCCTGCACACCTGCAGTCCCACCTCCACCCAGTCCAACTCGGTCTTCTGAAAGAACTTAGTCCCTCTAAACACCTTAAATAACCTCCTTTTCTTCATCCCTTTTGGCTTTTTTCCGTGTAAATTACTTATAACCCATCCCTTTAACAACTTTTGGTAGGACACTCTCACCTTTACTGGGTAATTTGAGGGGACATGCTCTCTAAACCAGGTGTTTACTATAGGCAGGTCTATTGCTCTTCTGCACATTCCGCTCCTCTTGTTAAACGGGTGTGGCGCCCAGTACAGACTCACTCCGTTTGCCGTGTTATCGTTCTCCAGCGGCACATGAGAGAGGAACGGCCTCACTCCCTCGTCGAGTGGAAACTCCTCCTCATCATCCTCTTCCTTCTCACTAAATCCCTCATGCTCCACGTACCCGTTTACCATCTCCTCGTTATGTTTCTTCTTCTTCAACTTAACCTCTTCCTCTTTATGCCTTTCATTTACTCTTTCTCGACTCTTACTTCTCTTCGACCTATGATTTCTTCTGTCTTTATCCCGATGGTCCTCTTTATTAGTTTTGTTATGGCTATTGGGGGTATCATTGTTATTGTTATTATTATTATAACTATTATTATTATCATTATTATAGTTATTATAGTTATTATTGTTGTTATGATTATTCAAATAATATTTTTGGTCCTTTTCAACATCTAATTTACTTTTTCCTTTATACATTTTATAAGAGGGCAGTGGGTTTATGATCGGGTCGTAGTAGAATACCGGCAGGTCTGGGTCCTCCTGTCTTATGTATGCGCACAATTTGGTGTGATAACTGCTGATTGCCACCTTTCTCGGCCTACTATTATACAGGTATGGGAATGCTATTTTATACTCGGTTCTTATTTGTTGCCTTATGATGAGTTTACTGATGTCGTTGAACTCGTTCCAGTCTTCGTCTTCCTCCACGTCTCTGTACAGAGGCTCAAATTTTGGCCCTCCTGGTATCGCCGTGTTCAGTGCCTTTGCTGTGTAGAATGCTTTTAGGTTAAAGAGGTAGAAGTAGTTTTCATCTTGTATGTCGCTGAACAGTTGCGATGCCAGTCTGTAGAGCACTGACAGCTGCTCTATTGTCAGGAACCACTTCCTATAGCTCGTTCCGTTGATTCTCTTTGTATCGTATTGAAGCGGCTTATGGTCGTAGAACCACTCTATCACACTTGAATCCTCTTCCGGGTCTAGTTGCATCTGTATTGCCTCTAGTGGTTCCAGGTCCAGTATATTTTCCGAGTAATCGATTGGCGGCTCTTCGTCATCGAATGGTGGGAACCTCATCCTTTTAAAATGTCTTCTATCTCTTTTTTCTCTTCTCATCATGATCCACATCGTTCCCCATTGTGCTAGAAAGATCGGGTCTACAACCCAGGGTATCTCGTCCACGAACGTGATTGCTCCTGTTATGTGGTACAGCACAGACACGTTCCTCACTTGTTCCCATGGCATCGGCATGTTCTCCAGCAGCTTATACACTGCGTGTGGCACGTATTTCAGTGCTCCTAGGTACACCCTTTTATCGTATCTGTATTTTCTGCTACTCATATCTCCGTGATCCCTGATCACCTTTCTCACGTGCTCAGGCGGCATCGGTGCCGAGTACGAGACTGTCGAGCTCGTGTTACTCTTCGTGAACTTCCTCGTGTTTAGTTTCTGCCATTTCCTCGCTTTTTCCTGAAGCTTTTCAAATTCTCCCAGTTCAAATCTATTAAACTTAAAGTTGGACACTACTCTGGGAGGTTCCACATCTCCGTTGGTTTCTGTAGGCCCAGGGAGCTCAGTTCCATTTAACTGAGGCTCTGGTTCCGTATTTTGTGGAGGCATTTGATTTAGATTGTCTCCCGGGTTCATTTGAAAGTTTGGCGGAAAAGCCATGCCTGGTGGCGGCACGAATGGTTGATGGAAAGGCATTCCTGGAGGTGGCATCATGGGAGGCATAGGCATCATTACGGGCGGAAATGCCGCGTTTACCATTGGCGGAACAAAATGAGGTGGAGGTGGTGGCATATTAGGGTAGATTGGGAGATTTACCAGGTTCGGAGGAACTTGTCCAGGTCCATTGAAGGGAGGATGACCCTCCTGTTCCCTGGAATCCCCTTCGTTATTATCTCCTTTTGAAACCATATTACTATCCAGGTTTTTTTTAAAAAGATTGTTCCATTAATTAACTTTGTGGATGCGATATTTCACATTAAGCCTTCTCAAAGAATTATTGGGAATTAATCCTTACAAATCAGTAAAACATTTTAAATAACTATACAATTCATAATAATTGAAATTTGACTAAAAATATATAGATATAATAGGGATTAATGTGACTTTCTCAGGTTCGTTCCTCAGGGTGGGGATACGGATCAAGATCATTAAGTTGTATAATATTTAAAATAGTTCCCTCCCCTTCTCTAACTGAATAAACCCTAACACCTCCCAAACAACCACACCCATTAGAATCCCTCCCTAAGAATTCTAAAAAATTCAGGATTCCAACCAATAACACAATCATCCTTCAGATCCTTGATCCTTTTTCGAAAATTCTCTATTCCACTCATTTTTTATTTCAAACATAAACTCCAACCCCTTTACTAATTCGAAATCCATTCATTTGTTACTATTTTATCTTTAAGATGTGTAATGTGAATACTTGTGTCAACTAAATTTAAAAATTGTGATTTTACTACACTTATATTATTAATTCCCGATCCGTAATCATTTCTAATCCTCTTCAACCGCGTTTAGTCTGTCTGAAGCCTGGGCCTTTGCCGCTTTTGAGAGCTCTTCGGGCACCTCCTGGAATGTGTCGTTGCTCTCTGGGCATATCCAGGCCAGCTGGACGTCTCCCGTTTTCATGGACCCCTCATCCCGACATTGAGAAATGATATAGCACACGTCTGCCAATGAATCTTTACAGGATTTTTCCTTCAAGTTAAGCTTTTCAAGTTCAGTTTTTGCCACGTGCTTTCCCTTTCCGATTGCCATTCCTGCGTATTTATAGCATGCTCCACTCGGTTCTATGCAGAAAAGTTCATCTAAAAATAAATTGTCCTAAATAGGTCATACCTTCTCCCGTTGAATCCCTTCCCGCTAATAAAACTGAAACTCCAAAGGGTCTAACGTGCCAATACAGGGTGTAGGCGTGTACAAACAGAGCCACTCTCTCCGCCACTAATCGAACTGGAGCTTGGGTTCCATACTCTCTATAAAACGACTCACACTCTTCCTGGGCCCTCTTAACTACGCACTTGGCGTCAGGAAGGAGGCCTGCGACAACCGCTCCGATCCTTTGATCCACAGCGAATACTCTCAGGGCCGGTTTAGCCTGTAAAACGTTAGAGTACGTTCCCGAGTCATTTTGAACTCCCACAGCCAAGGAATCTGCTGCGAACACTATTCCGTCCTTGAAAACAACTGCCATTGCCGTCGGCGCAGTGTCCACTGCTTTAGTTGCGTATTCTACTTGGAAAACTCTCCCATCTGGCGAAAATGTCGAGACTGACAGATCGTATCCTGCTCCGATTCCTGCCATTACAAATTATATACAGAAAATAAAGTAACTGAGAGCTGATGGGGACCACTCTACACAGTGTATAGTTTTATTTCCAAACTAATTTATTTCTATTAAATATTTTTTAAATAAGAAATTATAAAATGTTTATAAAATTATAATTGATTTTTCAGGTTTTCTTAGATTCTCTCTCCCTGTTCCACTGCTCTATCATATCGCGTCTTTCCTCGCTCGTCTGCCTCTTTGGCCTATATGGACTTCCGGATCTGAGAGTTTGTGTTAATTTATAAAATAATAGGATGTGTATGCATATAGGTTATATAATATGATGTAGGAAACCGACCTGTTGCGATGTGACCTTCTGGGCGATCTTCTCTTATACTCCGGGAACTCTTCGTACATTCTCTTCATCAGTTTTCTCCTCAGAGACCTAGGTACATGTTTTATGTGCATAAAATTGCAGTATCCGCCTCTTCTACACTGTCCTTCCACAAACTGTCTACACCTCGCTTCTCTAAAATCCGTTACAGGTGTGTATTCACATTGTATTGGTCTTCCTAAAGTTAATTTTCAGGATCTCTATTTGAATGATGTGTACTATCTCTTGGGTATTCAGTTTACTCACCTCCGTAGTATCTTCCTGACAGGGAAGTGACTGCTCTAGATGCAGCACCTTCGTCGGAATATTTAACGTAAACGTTTCCGATAATGTGGTCTCCAATGTTATCGCAGACCACCATGTCTTCGATTTCCCCGTATTTCATTAGCTCCAAAAAAACCTCTTCAAAAAATTCCTCAAAATGGTCTGCTGCCTTGTCCAACAGCTCATCAGATACTATAGATAATTAAAACAGGTTTTATTTAACTTAATTAGGCCAATTTTAACTTCAAATTACACTTTAAAAACTGGTAACTAGCTAGATAACAAACTCATTTGTCCTTCTGCAATTGCGATTGCCACTGGAGGATTCTGGTACATATGACGGATGACTAGGGTTTGGGCTGCAGAAGGTTTGTAATGGGCTCTGCTACACTGATCTCCGTGCCTGCAGGCTCCTATTTTCCAGAAAAAAGGGCAGTTAACCCTGTCTTCTTCTGTACCTATAATCCTAGCTAAATGTTCAGCCATAATTAAAGATATTTATTACATTATTAAATATAAAAGAAGGGTTAATTATAGTAATTTTAAAATTTGAATGGGGGTATGAGTTTCAAGTCAGCTTATTTTATATTATGGATATTTGTATTTTAATTTACACCTGATTACAAGGTCTGTAGCATTATAATTATATCTATGAGCTATTTGAGTATATTTTAAATCCATTCTTCCCCTATTTTTAAACATATACCTCTCAGCAACAACGGTGTAAGATGGATTTAGCCTTAAATAATGTTTCGTAATTTCTTCCAAAAACTTTCCAAGGAACATGTCATTGGAGGCCTTGCAATTTCAGGCAGTTTGTACTTCGGTTACAAGAACGTTTCCGAGTACCTCTACCAGAAGGCCAAGAATGAGGAGTCATCGCAACACCTTAATTTAAAGAAAAATGTAAGTTACACCTTTAACTAGCTTTGTAAAACACACATTTTCACAAATTGTGGAAACTTAGTTTTTCAATTTAACTTAAATATTCACACTACACATAGGACCTTCTCTCGGAGAACTTGAGAAAGATATACAATAATTTCAACAAAAGGGACCTGTCTCTGAGGAACGGAGACCTGGTGTTCATCAAGTACAACCTGGACAAACTGGGCTTTTTAAACAAGTACAAGATGCTCCTGGTCAGAAACCTCTCTAAGAATCGCATATACGACGACCTCGGGATCCTGTACTGCTCCGAGGACTCCTACTACATAGTCCTCCTCCCATCGGTGAAAATCAGGTCTAGAACGGGACTGAAGGACCTCAACATTAGCGGAAAAAGGTCCAGGGGAGTGGTCGCAGTGGAGTACGACGACCTGGTGAGGGAGAACCACCCTGACCTGATCTCGATTCGGAGATTGATATGCTCAGACTCAACGAGGGAGAAGGTCGTGAGGTCGCTGAAATCGGCGGTGTTGGACCTTAAGTCTTCGGTAAATTACGGGTTCATTTCAACGGTTGGGAGTTGGATCTTTAGTCTCCCAGCCCTGGGATACAACTCCTCGCAGTTCATCAACGCCCTAACTTACAGAGATGAGATCGAATACGCCAGAAGGTCCCTCAACTATAACGCAACTAACATTTTTACAAACATACAGAATTCTTTTGAGAAAAAAGATGGAGTGAAAGGGAAGAGCACTCCAGATCCAAAGGCTGAGGATGAAACTGAGTACATGATAGAAAATCTGATAGATTTGGAAAAGACGATGAAGGAATACGATAAAGATTTAAATAAATACAATTTAATCATAGAAAAATTCCTTCAAAAAGTAGACGATGGAAAGGCCAAGGAGGGCAGCAGGTTTTTCTGCACCGAGACAAGTTTGGTTTCCAAGGTATTCGCAAAATCTAAATTGTTGCCCTTAAACAACAACACCAGGCTGTTTAACATTTATAACTACTTCGAATTGGACAGCCTGTACAAAAATCTGGACTCGGAACACCCGGAACAGTATTCCAGGCTTTCCTCGCCCTTTAACGTGTATACGGGAGGAGTAAATAGAATCAGATTTCAAAACCTCAAATATCCGCAAATTAGAGACGTGTTAGAACACAAATTGTGAAAAATAATGAACTCCGAGAAGTTCCATTATGTGGGTAACATGTGTGTAACTGTGCTTCAATTATTTAATGTTTTTAGTGTATTATTTACCCTTTAAACATTTATTATTTGCCTGTTTTTTAAATGCAGCTTTCACCCCTGAGTTGTATTACTTATCAAGGATAATCACATTTTCGACAACGAACGCATAAAATGAAGTTTACACATTTTGAAATTTAGCCGACGATTAAACTAGTCTACGAAAATACAGACGATGGCAGGGCCCGCAAGATACCCAGGGAATTCGTCTTTGGTAGTCAGGGGCAGCCAATCGCGTCAGTCAAACTATAACGCTCCACAAAATGAGACTAAAGATACCAGAAATACAAGAAATTATAAGATTCGTGAAAAAAATAACATGGTTTTTATGGAGTCTATATCTACACAGCCAGGAGAAGAGGAACTTTTAGGGAGAAATGGAAAGTACAACGAACGTTCCAGAGGCAGATGGGTCGACATGGATTCTCCAGAGGCACTTTACCAAAGCAAAGACCTCAAACTAACGGAATGTAAGTATTTAGAACCAAGGGAATCCAACCTTAAGCCTCAATACGGTTCTAACTCTAATTTCCCAAAGAAGTTCGGATTACCGAATCCCAAAAGTAACGTTCCTCCTTCGTCCCTCAATAACTCTGTGGCACAGAAACAGGAAAGAAACGGATACCAGTCACAGAGAGACTCTGTTTTTAGTAAATCTAAGGATCGTTTCTCGTCTTTTAACAGAAATAAGGATTCTGAATCTTTTTATTCATTCAGAGGTGACCAGAATCCTTACGGAAGGGAGCATCCCGGTTACCCGAGGGAACCCTCGAATTTCAGCAGAAACGACCATTTTGATAAATTCAAAAATGCAGCAAATCATAAAAACGTACCTAACTCACATGAATACTACGACTCTCGCTCTTTTAGTAATGAAACTAAGAAGTTTACCTCCTACGGTAAATTTAAACCTAATCCCTCCGAGGAGCTTAGAAGACCCCCTTCCAGGGAGTCTTTTAGCTCCTCGAGGGATTACCAAAGCGCGTCTTACAATGCTCAGAACAACTTTAAGGGTCACAACTCGTTTTACAGGGACACGAAGCTGGTTCCCTTAAAAGGCTCCAAGGAGGACCCTGCTGAGTTTAACCACTCCTTGAAAGCATCTCAATGCAGTCCTAAAAATTCAAATAATTCTGTTAAAGAACCACAATATAATTCTAAAGTAAATCAACCTTGTTCCAATGTTTTAAAACTGCCTTCTCAGCCTTTGAAGGATACTGTTGTCAAGCCTCAGGTCCCCCCTCCCTCCCTGAAGGATGTCATTTCTAAAGCCAAGGGACCTGCGCCTTCCTTGAAGGATATCGTCACTCAATCTCAGGATCCCCAACCCCGTTTAGATTTTCAGAATTCTTTCAATGACAGGTTCAAAAACCTACCAAACAATCAACCTGAAGCCCTCCTGGACGATGAACCTGAAACTTTACAGAGTGATGGACACAGTACCTCTTCTTTAAACGAGAAGTTTAAAACACTAAATGAAAAGTCTAAAACCTTGTTGAACGAGAAATTTAAAACTTTGTTAAAAAATAAGTCTAAAACCCAGGCCCAGTCCCAGCCTCAATCTCATTCTCAGGATCCTAAGGCTCCTAAGGCTCCACTAAACGACAAGGTTAAAACATCGTTAAAGGATAAATCTAAGGTTCCCGACTCTAAAAGTTTATTAAAGGTTGATTCTAAAACTTGTTTGAATGATAAACCGGTTACTTGTGTGAATGAGAAGACCAAAACTTTAGTAAAGGTTGATTCTAAGGCTCAGTTAAATGATAAATCTAAAGTTCAGGATTTTAGAACTCAGTTAAAGAATGATTTAAAAACTCAATTAAAGGATGATGTTAAGGTTGTGCTGAATCAGAAAACTAAGACTTTGTTGAAGGATTCTCCTCTAGTT
>JAQQTN010000080.1:0-17384 GCA_029379255.1 Theileria luwenshuni
GAATATTATACGTTTTGTTATGGTCTATGGCTTTTTTTGTTCTTTGTTTGGTGTTGACTTTTAAATCAAATGAGACTAAACCAAGGAAACAAATAGTCGAATTTATTAAGGAAGTTTGTTCAGCAAAAAACTACTATCTACAGAAGAGATTAACTAAGTTTATTATGTTTTATTCGTTCTCGTTTTTTTATGTTTCTGAAATATTCACAATTGTTTTTTCTATTTACAAAATTTTAAGTGATCCATCCTTTTATGGAAATAGGTTTAATTGTTTAGTTTGGTTTTTATTTTGTTTCTTCATAATTCCACAATTATTTATATCCCTAAACTTATCTTTACATAAAAATGTTTATATGAACATAACTTGGTTAATGGGATTTTTATTCTTGTTTAAAATGCTATTATATGTTTTGTCCAATAAAGTAATAAATAAACAATGGTGTCTTATATTATTCTGCTTATTTCTGGGAAATTATGGATATTTTCTATTTTTGTTTATATACATGTTGACTTATTACAATTTTCAAATTGCCTTCGTAGAAAGATTCTATAAAGTTTCAGTAATACACTGGGCTATAGTCATATCACTGTATGTGTCATTTATGCTTATTAAACATATATTATCACCATACCGATATCATTACCATGTAATGTTTGGATTATCATGTTTCTTTTTTGGATTCTTCACCATTGTCTTATGTCTGTATTTACCTTATGAAATGAACATTCCGTTTACATTTCGATCATGTAATCTTCCCATTCCAAATTTTAAATGTTTTGATCCAAGTTGTTTCACAAAGCCTGAGTTTTATGGTAGGATGGTTTCAGTTGCACTGTCAGTTTCAAACTTTGCAGTTTTGATAAATATGAGATTTGACGGGTATAATAATTTAATAATCATTATTTTATTGTTGATTCACATATTAGAACATCTTTCAAATCAAGTTTATGCAATAAAATTTTCAGATTCTGCCAACATTGCTGATATTTCATACACAACAATATCTTTATCTGGTGCCTCTTTGATTTTGTTTTTGGTTCTCCTTATAATTAGGATATTTATAACAGATTACAATTTTAAAAAGAGTAAAATGGTTGCTTTTATCATATATATAAACTTGTTCCTTATATCAATATCATCAAATCTAAGCTTTATGGATATCCAAAAACAACTACAGTGTTGCTGTTGTTCAAATGGTAGCCATTGTTCTGATTGTTGTTGTTGCAAGGTTCCAAAAGGGTGTTGTAAATGTTGTTGTTGTAGAGAGAAAGATTCAGTAATTTGTTGTTGTATAATATTACAATGTCAAGCTAGTGAACAAAATCAAACATGTTGCTGTACAAATGGTTTGAAGTGTTATGGGTGTTGTTGTATATGCTATAAATCAATTGTAAAACTAGGAGATTTATCTGCTTACTTCTCCTTTTATGAAAAAAATATATACAAAGTTATTGATCATTTCTGTTGCTTTGTTATGGGAGCAGTGCTGGGATGGTTCTTGTTCATAGTTTACCTATGTACCTAATGAAGATCGGCCCATCAATATCCATCAATGTCAGTTATTTCTTTATAAATCGCATTAATATATTTTCTATAAATAAATATTTTAATTATATTAGTTTAACATTTTGTATAGCTGGAATTCGTTTTCGTATTCTGCGTTTGTCTTAAACAGGCGCCATGTTCGATCGTATCCTGCTGATACGATCGACTTGGCGTCTGGAGATATGTGTAGTCCCATGACTCTGGTGTCATCGTTTGTCAGGACCTTTCTACATTTGTAAACTGATGTATCCCATATTTTAACGTGACTGTCAAAGGAGCTGGTTGCCAGGAACCGCCCGTAGACAGGCTCGAATTGGAGGTCACTTACCAGTTTCGTGTGTGTCAGGAGTGACGTGATTGGCTTGAACTTCCTCAGATCGAATATTTTCACCGAGTTGTCTGAGGAGCTGGTTGCGAAAATGTGCGATAGTAGTGGGTGAAAGTTTATTCCTGTTACATCCCCGTTGTGTATGCATTGTTGGAAGATGTGCTTCCCTGTTCTCAGGTCAAATATCAGGAGCACTCCGTGTATGTCTCCTGAGGCTATCAGATTTCCATCTCCGTTGATCGACAGTCCGTAAACTGAGTGTGAGTGCCCTTCCTGTACGTACACTTCTGACAGTTTTTCGAGGTCGAAGAGTACCACTGTTTCGTCTGCCGAGCTTGATGCTACCACGTTGTTGCATGGGTGGAACACCACTCTGTTAATCCTCCCCTCGTGGCATTTTGCTCTATGTTGGCACATTTCGAATTCTTCGTCTTTGTGATTAGAAAATGGTTTCCACACGCTCAGGTGACCCCCTGACCCTCCTGAGACCAGTAAAAGGTCACTGTCAGGTATACTCTTGGGGTTAACTTTATCGTACAGGGCGTGGTTAGAGTTGTAATTCCAGTCTAGACAGTGTACCATTTCGTTAGACTCATTTTCCAGAGTCACCAGTTGCTGATACTTGGAGTCATTGCAGTCAAATATGCTTATTTGGCTGTTATAGCTGCTTGAGGCTATGTACCTTGCGTTTGGTGAGAACTTTGCCATCGTAAGTGGCCTGGTCGCCGCCAACTGCGAGAATGCCAGTCCCAAATTTTCAGTCAAAAAATTTCCATAGTTTTCCACCTCGTCTTTGTGTTCGTATTGGTCGCATTCTGCTCTGTACTTGTGGAGGAGCATCTTTCGTTTCACACTTCTGTTCCATGAGTAATGTGCCAGTGACGTTCTAAAATGTTTTACGTTTTCTTCCCCTTCTGTGTAAAACAGTTCCTTGTCCACTGTTTCCGAAGTATCGTACTGGAATGTCGTGAAATCTGTGAATCTTCCCTTTTTACTGAACAGGTTTGACATATCGATGTTGAACATTCTTAGAACTTCGAAAAAGTTTTTTGCTTCTGCCGATAAGGACACTGCCAACTCTATTTCCTTTCCTCTGAAGTACTGGTCATACTTCTTGAGAAGGAGCCTCTTTACTCTCTCTCTTCGTTCATAGTTTCCCTCTCCGAACAGTGTGATGGGCTCCACCAGTGCCCTAAATATCTTTTTTATCACATCATCATTTGTCGTTATTCCTATATGTAGGTTAGACATGTTCGTCTTAAGTTCAAATTCCTTCATAACTTCGTCGTTGACCTTGTAGGTCTCGGTCCCATTGCTTAACTCTCCCATTCTAGAGTGAATATATTAATTGAGTCCTTTATTGCCTTTTAGAATGGTAGGTATGTGAGATAAAGCTCGGTATAATGTTACATTAAACCAGACAGAGAATTTTATTGGTTTAGACTATAAAAACTCGACGATTAAGTTTGGTTCAAAGATTCAAGTTCAGAGGAGATAAAGTGACTCGATCATTTTATAGTAGGCTATAATATTATGGGTAAACATGAAATTAGACATTTATTGAGGTGAAACAGTGAAGAATTCACCTTCTAGGTGAACTTAGGTTCTAAGGCCTAAACAGACTTAAACGAGATTACAAATAGCCTCAAATACGATGGTATTTATTTCCACTCATGTTTAACCTTGAGGTTTCTTTAAAATTGAATCTTTATGAAACTTAATGTGAGGCATTCTTCTACTGTTTGAGGTTTACACATTTAGACTCGAAGA
The DNA here is from genome assembly GCA_029379255.1 of Theileria luwenshuni. NCBI lineage: Eukaryota > Apicomplexa > Aconoidasida > Piroplasmida > Theileriidae > Theileria > Theileria luwenshuni. The sequence goes on from JAQQTN010000080.1 coordinate 3,645, forward strand.
TTAGAATTCATTATATAAATTTAAGTGTATTTTTATTTTTATGTTTTTAGTATATTATATTGATCTTTTTATTTTATATATTAGAGATTTGCACATTTCACTAATTTGCCATTTGTAATTTTAAAGCTTCTTTAATTCAGGTTGATTTTTCATGTTTTTATTAAATTCTATAAATTTGCTAAGTATTATTTAACTGGATTGACTTTGGAACAAGTCTCAAGTCTCACATAGATCTCTATGTCTCCGTTCTGTTGAACGGTGTCTAAAAAACTTAATCCAGATTATGGATTTTTTATGTAAAATATAGCTCTGATAAAGATTTTAAGTTAATATTTTTTGTTTTTAAGGTTAGACCAAGGAATTTAGAATTTAAGGTTCCTTGAACTTCATATTTCTTGTACCTATATTCAGTAATTGCATCAGATCAACTCATACAAATGGGTGACTTCTTAACCTTTAACCAGTAATCAATAACTTATGTCAAAAGGTTGACACTGAGAAAGTTCAAAATGTTTGAAGAGAAAGTAATCGAATTGTTAAACCAGGTCTGCAGCTCCTTCATCGAAGGAATCGACCACAGCAAACTAACCCAAATGAACCTTTGGGGAGGAAAAATAGTCCTCAGCAACCTACACATTAAGCCGGAAGTGCTGGATTTCCTAGAACTACCATTTCACCTAAATTTTGGGTAAGTTTATAAATCGTAATTTGAAACAGACTGCTCGGGTCGGTGACCATTAAAATACAAATACCCTTCATCTCACTGTCGAGGAAGAACATGAGCCTGGAGGTTTCGGACGTCCTCATCCTGATGACCTCAAAACCGGAGAGTCAATGGGATCCGGAGGCCTACAGAGATGAGTACCTGTCAAACAAAATCGCAATGCTCTCAGCAGAAAGTCTCGGATTGGTGGTAAATCACTTGGAGGTTTGTAACAATCTAAATAATGATGATTCAGGGGAGTGGATTCATGTGGAACACTGCAGTGTCCTTCCTGGAGACTCTGGAAGTGACGATACACAACGTGCACGTCAGACTGGAGGACTACACTACTAACGATAACGTGGCATACGCATTCGGAATGGTGATCAAGGACGCAGTGTTTAAACTAAACCTGGAAAGATCAAAAGAGAAAACAGTGGATCTACCATTCCAACACCTGTTCACAGATAACGGAAAACTCCCACAATCAGTAAAATACAGAACTATAGACCTGGATGGATTTGGAATCTACATAGATCAGTTAGACCCGCTGTCACACATTAAAACGATTCTGTCAAAGGGTTCAGATAGTATCAGCTTTGATGAAGTGAATGGAACGAACGGAGAATCTGAGTCTAGTGGAACTGAAAAGGAGTATGTAACGAGAGTGAGGAAGTCATTTAAAAAAGGAAAGAAAAAAAATTACGCATCAAAGGTTTACCCGAGATTCTCAGAAACGCCAAAAACGTACAGTAGTGTGTTTGAAGAGGAAAATGAAGAAGGAAAGGCAGAAAAAAGAAAAATGGTGATAGATCATACTAACTCGATGTACACTAGAATATTTAACAATGTGCTGAATTACCTGGTGACGGAGGACCACAATAAGTCTTGCAGTAGGTTCGTGAAGCCAGAAACGAGCGAAAATAGCGATAATATGGCCTGGGAAAGCCAAAGGAGTTCAGATCCAAGCATAGACCACCCGAGAGAGTACCTGAGGAACACAACCACAATAAGAACAAGTACGGCATTTAAAAGAGGATTCACACTGGGGAGAAAGAGTAGACCGAGTTTGAGTAAGAGTTTTAAGACTGGTTCATCGGAGGAGACCCTGACATGGACGAAAATGATGGACTCAAAGACTTCAGAAGGCGAGGAAGTGCCAGAGGCTGAAAAGGTGAACGTGAGTACGAGTTGGAGGGTGTACCTGTCCAAATTTTGTGAACTCAGAAAAAAAGAAAAAAGGAAGTCAAAAACTTCAGCAGAGATAATAGCAAACGCAATGAGAAGAAGAGACCAAAATAAGATGTCAGAATCAACCGAGAATTACACAATGGAAGACGACTTTGACTACTCAAAAGAGTCATACAGCTTCACAGAGGAAACAAGCAATAAAACAGAAATGGAGAGTTACGAAGAGGAGGAAGTAGAGGAAGAAGAAGGAAGTGAATATTATAAATATAATTTAGAAGAGGGTAAGGAATTAAAAAAGGGAAATGATAAAGAAAAAGAAAAAGAAGGGTCAGAAGATGAATTTCTGGAAGAAGAGATAGTGGAGGAGTTTGAAAAGAGGAGACTGATATTTGGAATATTCCCGACCGGTAAAAGTGAAAAGAAGGTACAAAATGAGGTTAAAAAGGAAAAAATAAATGAAAAAAGTAAATCGGAAAGTGGTGAATTGGTAGAAGGAACAAAAAAAGAAGATGGAGAAGGAGAAGAAACATATTCATCAGGTAGTTACGAAGAATATGAACCAGAGTCAAAATCAAAATCTGAAACAAGATCAGATTCACAAGAAGAATCACGAGAATCGGAAGGAGAAGGTGAATCTGAACCGGAAACGGAAATAGAACTAGATAGAGAAACAGATTCGGAAGATGATAAATATGAAGAGTATGAGCCCGAAGAAGTGGAGAATGTCATAGATTTAGACGCTAAACTGGCACAGGAGGAAAGTAACATGAGGCCGGAACTGGACACACCAACCACGATGGATACCACATCTAACAACCTAGTGGGAAGTACGAGTAGCACGTTGGAAGATGAGGAGTGGACGTGCGTAACGTACCTAGTGAGAGAAGATTCAAACGTAAAATTAAGGAATTTTGTGGAAGAATTGAAAAAAGCGGAACATAACTACATACTGAATACGAGAGACTTTAAGGGATTGGGATCGTTCTACTTCTGCTCATACCCAATACTCCCGTCAAAAAAATATTCATCATGCTGGTCAGAATGGGGATCTAAGTACGGAAGAGTGTCAAAGGGAGCCAACGAATACCTGCCGAGATGTAGCGTGTTCCTGGTGTTCGAAGATATAGACCTGATAATGTCTAAGGAACAGATGGAGTGCATCTTTAACCTAATATACCACAACGTGTTCAAGTACTTCTACTGGATATCGGGAGTAATCTCGACGTTCGAGAGCGCAAGAGCCACTCCAGAAGACGAAAAGATGTACATGGAATATTGGCCGCAATTCCTGCTGTGTAGTCCAACCACCGATAATAATACAAAAGACAAAGAAAGTTCAGAAGAAGATACCGATGAGGATGAAGAAGAAGAAGAAACAGATAAAACAGACATACTGAGTGAGCTGTTTGATTTCACAGAGACTGAAAGAACGACGACGAGGTCAGGGCAGTTGGAAACAGAAGATTCGGTTAAGGGGTTGACAGTGAAGGAAATAAGGGAGTTCGTGGCAGATTTTGAAATATTAAACTCAATACCGGTAAATACAATATATTGTTCTAATTATTTATAAGTTATAATAATTACAATATTAATAACATTAATAACAATAATTACAACAACAACAATAACAATTATGATAATAGTAATAACAATAATTACAACAACAATAATAATAATACAATTTTTAGACCATTCGGATTCTGAGGAATAGAGCAAGCGATGGGCTGAAGAAGCTGATAAGGTCATTTGGAAAAGGAAGGGCGCCATGGGAAGTGGGAAATAATACGAATGACTGTATAACTAACCTACTGTTTACGAATATATGTTCATCCTACCAAGGAGAGGAGGAAACGCAGAGGGTGCTGAGTACAAGGCTGCAAGAAAGATTGCAGTTTGTAGGAGGAATATACGAGGTGGTGTCAAAGCAGAAAAGTGGGTCTGGGATGATAAGCTCACTGAAAAAGCTGTGTACACATCAGACGTTTAACGTGGACCTGGCACTGGACTTCCTGTTCGTAAACTCAAGAGTCATAATAACAAACAAAATGCACACATCAACAGGTAATAACAACAACAATAACAACAATAATAGTAATAATAATAGTAACACTAATAATAATAACAATAATAATAATAATTACAACTATATCACCAATAACGAAAATAAATAACAATAACTAACAAGTACTAATAAATTAATTAGGTGAGACTGATGTTAAAGGGTACATTCTTTGCTCTAACGGGATGCACCTGTTCTTCCAGGACACCTTCGGAAGGGACGGAAGTCAGTTCATAGAGTTGGAAGTATCGCCCTTCTCCATATTCACACTGAATGTAAGGATCGAGGATGAACAGAAAAATAAGAAGGAAGGGTTTACCCAGGATTTTGGAGGAGAAGAGAAGGAGGGAAATCATAGTAAAGAGAGAGAGTCGGTAGAGGAGACCAATCACAGGCACGATTGCGGATGCTCGCACCTGAGAGGGACGCCCTCAATACTGATGACCTGCGGAGACTGCGGGAGTGACCATATGAAGAAGAACAGGTGGAACATACTGTCGCTGCTCTTGGGAACGCAGGAAGAGGCGTACATGTTGCCGCCAGTCCTGTACTTCTCATCGGACTATAACCACTTCAGAATTCCAGGAACGCCGGACGTGAGAGTCCGCCTGCACTTGGATTCTGAAGTGTTCATGCACTTTCCGATCCTGGAGGAGCTGAACCATATCTTCAGAATATACAGATACAACGTGGATAAGCACTCCTCAACGTTTCCAGTAAAAATAGACGATAAGAAGAAGAGGATAGAGCTGTTGGCAAGTGAGGAGTCGATAGTGTACGAGCTGGTGGATTTGGGAGTGGAGTACCAGAGGCTGATACTGGAGGGGTCGGATTCGTACCTGAACTACGACTTTAACGTGGACGTAAGCCACGGGCTATTCTTTCTGTTTGACGTAAACCTGAAGGGATCCTACTTCACATACGCTCTGGTGCTGGACCAGTTCACGGCAAAAACACTGACAAAAAAATATAACCAAGATGATGAAAAGGAGGAAGAATTTGAAACTGAGACTTTAGACTCGGAAATGCTAACTGACGTAAGCGAGGAGATGAAGTACTCGGAATCAATTCAGGAAGGAACGTGTTTCAACACAATCAACATGATAAATAACACGAGGTTGTCGTGTCCAGGAATAATAGGAACAGGTCAAAGGACGGAACTGGAATACACAAAGGAGATGATAAAAGAATATCAAGAGATGGGAGTATCAGAAGATTATGAACATTATGATGATGTTCGCAATGATGTTCATGTTCATAATCATGATAATTCTGTTGATGGTAAACATCGTAATTCTGTTGATTGTAATGTTGGTTATAATGTTGATCCTGATCACCATCATAAAGACGACCGTGATCACCACCATGGTTATAAGGATGTTCATAATTCCCATGATAGTGTTGAGCACGACCATAGTTACGATGGTGTTAATAGTTATCATGACCATAGTTATGATGGTGTTGACAATGGTGATAATAACGACCACGGATTCGGACAACAAGTTGAAGATGAGGAAATGGAGGATGCAGTGAAGTACCCAGACGTGGTTGAAAACAAGGAGGAGGACAAGTACGTGGACATGGAGGGGTACGACCTGCACGTGCTGGTGCTGAGTGAGCCCAGATTTTACTGCCTGAACGGGATGTACGAGCTCAAGGAGAGGACGATATACATGGGAAAGAACTGCTCTATCTCCCTGCAAAGTTACCTGGAGTCAGTCCTGAAGATAAAGACGAAGTACCTGGAAAAGGTGGAGGAGATGAGTGAGTTTGTAAAGACCTTGGAGGAGAACGTAAACATGATAAAGACGGATAAGGACGTAAAGATGGTGTTCAAAACGGCGACTAACCTGGTGCCGCAGAGTAACCCGAACCTGATACTGTCGCTAGAGGTTGGAAGCATATACGTCAACCTGCGGGACGTGGACATGGTGGGACTGATATGCTCAATGTCAGACTACAAGCAGATAATACTGAACTACGCAATCAAGGTGGATGTGGTGTCGGAAAAGGATATAGAAAAGGTGGATCACCAGTTTAAAATATACCAAAATAAGTACCACAACAACAAGTACGTATCACAACTGAAGGGGTCGAAGGAAAACAGGGAGTCGCTGGATGAGTTGATGCTGAACACGTACTATAACTGGAATCTGTTGCAGGAGAATAAGCTGGGAGATAGAACGAGCGGGTTCATCAAGCACGAAGTAAACATAGACTTCTTAAACGTGACATTCAATAGACTGGTGACATTTAATAAAACCAACAGTTATTACGGGATGGGAAAGAGTCAGAAAGTAATGAGTACAAAGGAAGAAATAAATAATCAAATGGGAATAGTAGGTGACAAAGAAGTAGGAGAAAGGTTAAAAAATAAAAGCAAAGAAAACATAAATAAAATTAGAAGTAGCACATACAGTAGAAGGGAGTCAATCCACGGAATAGACCTGAGTAAGATGGAAGACTACCTGAAGTTCTACGGAATATCAAGTCCACTCATAAGCGTAAAGGTGACGGGATTCGGAATGAAGACGGGAATATTGGATTCAAAAATAGAAAGAATATGCGGATACATAGGGTCAGTAGAGATAGAGGATCAGTCGAACTGCCTGCCGCTGTACATGTCGACGCTGTTCTCGGGAGGGAACACGACAATGATGTGGTCGTGGCTGAAAGTGAGAAGGAAAATGGATGAATATGAAAAGACAATGAATCAAGAGAGAGAAATGGATAAGGATATAGATAAAGAGAAGGAAATGGATAAGGATAAGGATAGAGAGAAGGAAATGGAAGTGGAAGTGGAAAGACAAAATGAAAAACATATTGAAAATGTATTGGAAAGGGAAAGAGAAAGAGAAGAAGTGATAAAAGGTACAATAAGTAACAGGTTGTATAGCTACTATAAAAGGGTGCAAAGGTACATAGACGCAACGATGGACTTTAACGCACACTCGCACAATCACATATATAACTCAGACGACCAGGAAAACCTGGATAAAATAATAGAATCGATCACAAAAATGGATAAAAAGGGTCGAGAGTCTGAAATGGATATTGAGGAAATATACATGAGAGAGTCAAGGTCGAACAAGAGTATACTTGAGGAAACAAGTCCAAGTGGAAGTTACTGTAGTGAGGTAAAAACAGAGCCAGGAACCAGGTTGAGTAGAATAATAGAAGAGTACAAGGAGGATTATATCAACAACAGTAATAACAACAAAAACAACAACAATAATAATAATAATGAGTTGGATTATTACAATAATGGGTCTAGTAGAGAGAGTTACTCAGAAGATTCGAGTAGTTGCAAAGGAGATGAGGAGAATAAGGGAGAGGGAAAGAACAACAACGATATTAACAAGAACCTGGGACTGCTGGGAATGGTGTTTGGAGGGTGCCCGTGTTTCGTGAGTGTGTCGCTGATATCGGGAACTACCAGAAGCTGCAGCATATACGTGTCGAGTTCGATGGTGACGCTGCCCTGGGAAGTGGTGGAGTCGTTCACGACCTACTTTAACTCAGTGCAGGCGTACATAAAGGACATACAAAATACGACTCAAAATAAGGAAAAATATAAGAGGGAAGATAGTGAGTATACAGACTACGAAGAGGAGGATATGGAAACGATTTCCGAGGGAGTAAGTGGAAGAAATAAGAAACAAGAAGGCCAGAAACAGGTAGAAGAAGAAGATGACGGAAGTCAGGGGGATACCACGAGTGTGTCAAATAGCCCGAAAGTGGGAGAAGATGATGAAACTGTAGGAGGATCATACACATCAGAGTCAGAAGATGGAGTAGAAGGAGAAGGGAAGGAAAAAGAGAGGACATACGAGTGTTCGCAGGGATCTGAATCGCAATCGCAATCGGATGTACACGAATTTTATGAGACTCCGCCTCAGGAGAATAAAAAGTTCTCATTCAACGTGCACGTGGGACTGAGCTCGATGAACCTGTTCACGGAGAGCGCGTGGACGGGCTACGGGTACTTCCTGAAGTACATGTACCACAAGACTGTTAAAAACAAGGAGGAAAAGAGTCAAATTAAGAATACAAAGTGGAGGTTTATCAAGAATATCCTAAAAGAAAAGAATAGAAAGGCGTATATGATATACCCAATTACGATTAATATAACTGGCCAAGGGTCACTGTATCTGACACACATAAGGGTTAAGATGAATGAAGTAAATCAGGAGGAAAGAAAAGAAAAGGAGATATACAGGAGGCAAAAGTTTGATATGTACTGTAAAAAAAATATAGAGGAGATGTTTGAAGGATGGTTCCACTTTATGCCGTGTGTGTTTGAGGCGAAGACGATGTGCAGGAACGTGAACATAAAGTTGACGAGAGAGGCCTCAGGAGGGATACTGACGCCCTCAGGGTACACGATGTGCGACGTTTACCTGGATATGTCCAAGGAGTTTAAACAGAAAAGAGCAAACTTCATCAAGTACATTAAGATGGAGCTGCTGATGGACAAAAAGTATCACCCGCTTCTGAACCTGGCAAAAAACAGCCTGTTCGACCCGACGAACCTGAACACGAGTAAAATCATAGACCCCTTTAGAATGACGGTGTCGACAGTGCTCTACCTGTACGGAAACGACAGAAACATGTGGTCGAAGCAAATAATGCCACAGTCGCTGTCGGTACACGTGAAGCTGGAGCCAGTCAACGTGTCGATCAACTGCGTGGACATCCTGTGCCTGGTGGACTTCGGAAGGCTGCTGCTCAACTTCTTTGACCTGTTCAAGTATCACCCGAGTTTAGTGTTGCACGCGTCCAACGAGTTCCTGTCGCTGTGCACAGATGAGTCAACTGCCGCAGAAGACATAAAAATCACGAGGCTGTTCACATCAGTTGTGACAAACAAGGAAGTATTAGAGGAGCTAGAGCAGGAGAATTACATAGAAAAGCTGTCATCGACATCAAGTTACGACGATGGAACGTACTTAAAGACAACCTCGAGTGTGGAAAGCATGTCAAAAAAAATGATGGAGCCAGGAGTAAGAGAGAGATATACAGGGGGGCTCCAATCGGTTTCAAGTTCCTGTAGCTCCTTAAACACGCAGTTGTACACATCGGAATTGATAGATAGAAAAAGAAGTGATTTTGAAATGGAGGAAGGAGAGATAACGCAAAACTACTACGATAACAGGTTTAGCTCACACTTTGATTCCACAATGGAAGAGAGATACCAAAATATAGAACAATTTCAAGAAAAAGAGGAAATAATGAGTACAGGGTCAAGTGAGTACGAGGAAGAGGTTGAAGAGGAAAGTATATTCCTGAAGATACTCACGACAGTGAGTATAGGAGTGTCAATGGAGATAGAGTTGCTGAACGTGGAGGTGGTGAGCAACGTGACCTCGGGAATAAAACACATGTTTAACCTGACGATAGAAGACACGGGGTTCTGGACGTGGATCAACAACATATTCGACTGCGAATACCTGGAGGCAAAGTCGAGGCTGCCGACTTTGGAATTTGGAATAGAAGAAGGAGCCAAAGGGCCCTCCTTCAATGATCCACTCCTTCACAAGGAGAACATATACTACAACATCGGAGAGATAGAAAGAGAGAATGTGGCATACATAGAACAGTTCTCAGGAGTGCTGAGAGGAGGAGTGTTGGAGATATCTTCATCGTCACTTCCCAACGCGATGAACAAGGACGCGACACTGGTGTCAGACACCCACGTCATAATAGACAACGAAGATGAAAAAAATAATGTAACAGTAAAAGAAGAAGAAGATGTAAATAACAATAACAATAACAACAATAATAATGATAATAATAACAATAAGAATAGTGGAAGATTAGTTGATGAGGATGACAGGGTAAAATATAGAGAAGGAAGGAGTGGTGTTAAAGAAGGTGAGTATGGCTCTGAGATGGTGACAGGGGAAGGGAGACCTAGAGGAAGATCGGTTAGATACAGCATAAAGCACAGAAAGAACACTGGTGAAAAGTGTGAAAATATAATAGGAGTTGATGTGGAGGAGGAGAATGAAAGTGAGACTTTAAACCTGTTAAACGTTGACCAGTTGATAGACCCCGAGAAGATACCATCGTTGGAGAGTTTGACTAAGTTCCTAGGATCGCCATCAGGTAAATCTTTGTCACTGTTTATTATTGATATTTATTTTAGTTTAGTAATTACAGTTATTTATTTATTTATCATTGATTAATTATTATAACCAATAATTATTTAATGATGGATTGCCAATAATTATTGTTAATTAATTTATTATAATAACAATAATATCAATAATAACAACAGTAACTGTAACGATAATAACAATAATAACTATTATAAATACACCAATAACAATAATATCAATAACTACTATAAATAATAAATGTTTAGGAAAAGCTGACTCTGACAAGTCTGACGAGGACGAGGAGCTGTCGCTGGATGAGTACTACCGGGAGAACGTGAAGAACTTCATTCAGTTCAGATTTCACACCAGCATTACGTTTGACCTGTGCAGGGAGGGGAACAGGGAGATGGCAGTGGAGACCTTTAAGCTTGGGATGATGGGCTATAAGCCGTCGTTGGCGACTAAGATGTACTCGCGGGTGGAGTCGTCGTGGATTAACCTGAACGTGACGCTGAACGCAGCAGAGTGCTACTTCGGATTTTTGGCCTACTTCTCAGTGATGCTCAAGTTGAGGCAGATGCTGTTGCAGTCAACGTTGGAGGAATCGAAGATATTGGACTCGGTGACCAAGTATACGGTGGCAGACCCCGTGCCGAGGCTGTCGACAAAGCCGGATCCGACATACCAGAAGACAACTGATTCTTCTAATTTAAGATACAGTAAGGAGTACGGAGACCAGGTGAAGACTAAAATATCGAGAGATATGAGTGAATATAACCTGTCGAGAATGTCGAGGGAGATGAGGCAGTCCAAGGACTCAAGGTTCAGTAAAATACTAATAGAGACAAGGTTCAGTAAAGCGAGTGTTCACGAGGGGTTTGAGAGCGGAATGGACACCTACGCAATGCCGATAAAAAACGTGAACAGGGACATGCTGTCCAAGTGTTTGGTGTACAGATACGTGAACGGGTTACTTCAGCCGTCTGAGATCATTGACATAAACCAACTCATAGGAAGTAACCTTAAGATCCTGGCAGAAATAAAGCTGTTTGGACTGAAGAAAATGGAGCCTTTTTACATGACGCACCTAAAGCTGGAAGCCACGGAGCCTAAAATAAATCAAACGTATAACGAAGAGGATGAAAAGGATGAATTTGAACAATATAAACAGGAAAATGAAATATATCAAGTGCCAATAGAACATAACGTAGTACACGTGGGAAAACAGGGTCACTCAAACGTGTTTGGAAGGGATCAGACTGAAGAAGTGTCGAAATTTCACAATAATCTAGGTCAAACAATAGCAATAGCAGTGAAATCAAAGGGAACAAATCCAATGGGATCAATCAACACAATGATGTCACAGAGCTCGAGTTCGTCGCTGGTGGTACAAACGAAAAGAGAAAGAAGAGAGATTAGGAGACTGGGTCAAATAAAGGGAAAGGAGAATAACATAGGGTTAGAGTACCAATACAGGTGGATAACGTTGAAAAACGGAGAGTCGTGTGAGCTTCCAGAAGGGCACTACGGAATACTGGAGCCTTTCATAGTAAGGGTGCAAATAGAGAATAAGATATACGAAATAACGTCAAACCAGATAGATTTTGGAGAGGAAACGAACCAAATCATGTTTAAACTGAACCTAAAATCAGAAAATAATGAGCAATATAGAGAAGAGTCAAGAGAAAAAGAAAAAGAAAAAAGTAATAAAGAATATGAACTGGGAGTGTCAAGATTTGTGAAAGAGTATGTGAAAAGAGTGATGGGAAAGAAGGATATGGAGTCGACCTATAACTACGCGTACCTGATGGTAAAAGTGGTACAGAAGATGTCAATGCAGGCAACGACAATGAATCACTCATCGATCAACGTGTACCTGTCGTCGGGAATATCAGTGATAAACAAGTCGACGGAGGAAGTGGTGGTGTTTCCATCGAAACAGGCGCCGCAGAACAGGCTTCTGTCAATAGATAACCTGATAAAACTGGAAACTAGGGACCCGTTGGTGTCAGACAAGGAGTTGGGGACCTTGGATTTTAAGGAAAATAAAATGACGGATTTTGATAGGCTGCTGAAGCCAATTTCAGTGTTCACGGAGCATAAGCTAGTGAGGAACTTAGAACCAGTAACAGTAACTGAATTTAACCAGAACCGTAATGATAGTCAAGAGTTTAGTAAGTATCAACATCAGGACAATCAAGTTCATCATTTAAATGGACAGGATAGCAAACTCCAACAAAAGGATCAAGTTAATCTAACAGTTAACCAACAACAAAACAGTAGTCATCAACAACAGCTTAACCAACAACAACATGAACAACCTCATAAACATCATACCCAAAAGGAAGAAAAAGAAGAAGAAAAACATGTACATATGGATGAAACGAGTGAGAAGGGGCAGCTGCAGTACATGATCCTGAAGGGGGACCTGGACAACGTGAACAAGGTGTTCATACCGCTGCCGTGGATCATCTCGGGAAACAACATAATATGCGCATCCCTGCTGAGTGACTTTAACCAGATAGTGGCATATAAAGAGGAAAGTAAGCTAGTGGAAGAAGGGACGGAAGTTTATAAAAGGTTTAACTACTCGAGTCAGTACCTGACGTGTGACGTGCTGCTGCAGAAGGAGTCGTGTTTGCACATAATATCGTCCTTCGAAGGGCATAGAATAAAGGTGCCAGTGCCCGGGTTTGTGCCGACCTTGCACCTGGGTTTAGCGGACAGTACGCAGTCGAAGGACATGAGGTTTCTTTCGGAGCCAGTGCTGAGGCCGGTGGTGGATAAGGAAGGGAAGAACATAAAGGAGGTGGAGGCCTCAGTGATACTTTCGTGCACACTGACGGAGCTGACAACGGTGCATAAGACCCAGATACCACTGAATCCAATGAAACACTGTCTGAAACAGTACGAGTTGACGCTGGAGTCGTGCCAGATCATAGAGAACATGATGCCATACGACATTAACATCCTATCGCCGCAAATGTATAACCTGCTGAACACGGCGAGGCTGTCTTTGGGCGAGGAGACCCCGAGTTTCCTGAGATCGTCGAGTTTCGGGCACTTGTCAGAGGAAAAAGGGGAAAAAGGTAAGGAAAAGAGGTCGTTCTCAAGGTCACTGAGCATATCGAACCCGAATTTGGGAAAATCGTCAATACTGGCGGAAATAAGTAGGCTCAGAGAGGTGGAAAACCTAGATGACCTCGAAAACAGCAAAAATCACATACACATTAAGTCGAGCAGGAGTGTACACCTGGAGACTTACATGAAGAACGCAAGAATCTTCTTCAATGATTTTTTTAGTCATGAAACCCAGTTTAAGAATGAAAATGTGACAACGACGATAGTGTTTGAAAAAATATCTGGATTGTTGTTGGAAAATTGTGAAAGTAGGTTGGGAGTGAAGGAGAGGGAGAAGAACTCGAACTTGCCGAACAAGATGACAGTGAGTCTGGAAATATTTAAAAGGTCTACACAGCCGTCTAAAGACAAAGAAGGAATCATAAGAAGGTACCTGGCATCATCGCAGATAGTGTGTACGATATACGCAGATAAGTGGGTGGTCAACTGGCTGGAGTACCCGATCCTGCTGTCGAGGTCGGACGGAAGGTACCTGCAGTGTTTCGGAGGAAACGGATGTTCTTTAGTCTCTCAGGACCTGTCAAACACGCGCCTGCACATAGTGC
>JAQQTN010000081.1:2568-12633 GCA_029379255.1 Theileria luwenshuni
ATCAAATAAATTAATGTTAAAATAAATGAAATTAGGAAATTTTAAATATTTTGCGTTGTCGGATGTACTTGGAAGACAGCTCCTCCCCAGCCATGGCTGAAACTGCTTTTTCGAAAAAAGAGTATCTTTTTTTTAACTTGAAATGCTCTTGATATTCTTGCAAGTGTTTCTGTAGGTTTTTAAACTCCAACTCAACGATTTTATTTCTGAAATCAGTAATTAGGTAAATCAAAGAAACCTGTAGGCACTTCGGTACCAAATCTTGGGAAACAACACTTCGCGATCGTGGTAGTGTACTTTACTCTCGTAGTAGTTTACATCCCAAATCCAAGGTAGTCCTAACAATTTAATAATTGATATTAGTTATACTAAATAGTAATAATAAATTAAAGGATATGTTACCATTGAAATAATATTGAGTTCTAACATCCGCCTTATAACGTCCAGACATTCTAAACATCTCAATACAGGATATAATAAATAATTAACACTATTTAGTAATTAAATTAACAGAATAATTAATAATTAACTAAACAACTAATAATGATTAATTAAATATAAGTTAAATAATACACTGGAGGATGATTGTGGCCTAATTCGTCCTTAATTGGCATAAACGATTTCGGAACTAAAAACCGCTTTCTGCTTCCCCTGACGTAACAGTTGTTAGGATCCCAATCGTCCCAATTTCTAAATTTATTAATTACAAAATTAGAATAATTAATAACTATTTATTTATATTTAGGTATTTATCTAATATTGGTTAAGTTAAATTAATTAAAATCGAACCTTGATGGCCAATTATCCAGTCTGTATCGTACACTTTTATTGAGGTTGACATAGGGGTTAAAAGTTGAACTTAATCTGATTCCGTTGATTAAGTTGTGTTGGTATTCCCTGCGAGGAGTTCCAACACACTCCGACATATAAACGGGTTTTTTTCGACTTTTTAAAATTTCAAATCTGGATTTAAAGGGTATCTCTCTTACGACTCTATTCTGTTAAATTGTTACTCATTTAAGGACATATAAGGTAACTATCAAGTCATTTACAACTTATCAAATTAAAAGTTAAATTTAAAACTTACGATTGTACTAGTCAATACACTATTATTGGCATTGTTGATATTGACATTTAACTTTAACATATGTAAACCTATGAAGAAAACAACATCTATTATTCGGTATACACATGGGGTGGAAGGTAGAGTAAATTAATAACCAATTCAACCATTTTTATTTGTTATTCAAGCTTTCTTCATGATTTTTGAGCAAGAATTCCTAAATTGGATTATAAAATGTATCTATTGGAAATATCTAACACAAATGTGTGACGCTATGTAAGTGGACCAACTTTCAACTTTAATCCGGCCTTATATCTGTGAGAAATTTGATTTTTTTCAGCTAAAGTCATTTGGGAAAATGTTTTATCTGATCCTTCGGGAACAAAAATTGAGTTCCACCCGAGGTCTGTTGGGGGCCTCGGAGTAACGATCGTTCCGTCAGTTTTACCATGGAAGACTCTAACACCTTTTCTATCCACGTATCCGAAGGTTGATAGGCAAAATCCACTTTTATCCTGATTATTTATTTATTATTATTTATTTTAATTTATTTTTCTAACTAGAATAGGTAATGGAAATGATTCGATATGAATTACTTCGAATTCTGTTAACAGCTTGTGCAACCCTTCAACTCCAATACTATGTAAAAAATGTTTCCTAAAAACAATTATAGTAATTTATATAAGTAGATTTGTTAAATGAATAAAGTTTGGATAAATATAGTTTGGTCAACTCAAATATAGTAAAAATAAACATAATTATAAGAAAACGATACACATAGGGTCCTGGAAGTCCTTTAAAGGCGTTAAAACACAATGCAGTATCTTCCACGATTAGCGGCTTCTTAATTTGGTTAAAAGCTTCCTTCGACTTGAAAATTGCGATTTCGTCGGGTCTTCCTTGAATTTCAGTCACTAAAGTTACTATTAGAATTTAACAATTAAAAAATAAACACATTATAAATTCTATTTTTATTTTCAAAAAAGTAACTTACACTCAATGTCAACGTTTTTGACTACGAACTGGTCTCCCAGAATGTGTTTCAGGTCATTCAGCTTCTCCTGATTTGAAGTGCAAAACACCACTTCGATCTTTTCCATTTTTTAAAATAATTAATAAATTAAAGTAATTTAGGTTCTGAGATGTTAAAGTGGAATCTGACCCCAGCAATAACGTAATTCTAATAGTTATCTTTTATAGTTACACATCGAACATATTTTAGTTAATATTTACACATTAAACTAATAACTCCTTATAATTATTATTTACACATTTAACTTATAACTCCTTATAATTATTATTTAATAACGTATAATAATTATTGTTAATAAAAAATAAAAATTAATAGAAAAAAAATAAATAAAAAAATAAAGATTATGAAAATAAAGATTGAATTTGGTACACGTATTGAACTGGAAAGGCCACCTTTGTAAAGTTGAAGTTGAATTCGATGTTGCTGTTTGACTTATTTAAGAACTTTGCGATGTACTGCTCAATTAGGCTGTTGTTGATTACGTTCTTGCTCTTGCAGTGAGCGATAAAAAAGTTGTAGGTGAAAAAGAACTTTGAAAACCAATTCAGTAAAACGTTCAGCAGCAAAAATTGTATAAACAAATTCGAGTTATCACTTCCATTCTTATTAGGGTTAATAGTTGGATTAGTAATAGGGTTAGCAGTTGTAGTTGGGTTATTACTATTACTACTGATATAGGGTTTAGAGTGGGTTAACATTTCGTATATTTGATCAAAAATAATCTTGTCTGGTATTAAGTGAATTAGCATCGGGTAGAACGAGAAGACCATCACTTGCGTCAGCCTGACTTCGTTCAAACTCGAAACTCTTTTCATCAACAGCAGAACCGTAACTAAACTCCTTTTAAGTTCAAAAGTTAAGTCGGGCATCTTCGACAGGTTGTATCCGTTCATGTAGTACACGAACAAAGAGTCGGCCTCAGAGCTTCCCACGTAACACACCAAGTTGTTGTCGCTCGTTATCTTCTTGTCGTGCAGCAGGTACAGCACGATGTCCTTGGTCAGGTACTCGAACTCCTTCAGCTGCTCGTAGGCGACTGCCGACTTAATCCTGAAGTTGTTGTAGAAGTTCCGGTTGGCAATTATTTGCTCGTTTTTGACCCCACTATCCTCGTCCGAGTAAAAAAACCCCACCTCAAGCACCCTGGCCAAGAGTTGCACGAACAGAAAGTAGAACCTAAATTCGTTGTCTTTTTTCTTAATGCCAATGTAGTTGTCAGTTATATGCTGGAATAAGATGTAGAAGAAGTTGAAGTCTTTCACAACGACATTTAAATTGCGATTAGTTTCTAAATTGGGGTCAGTAAGTAGAAACTGACTGAATAGACTACTCAACTCGTTGATGGGACTTAACTTTATTAAAGTCGTCAAAATTACTGGAAAACGCTTAAAAGTGTTCCACAGTAAAGCGTTAGTCAACAGAATCTTCAGAATTAGCACAAAGTTTGTGTACGCGTTCATTCCGCCCAATTCCGCCCTGCCCACGAAGTCGTTAAAGTTGCACCCGAAAGTCCCGTTGTACACTTTGCACATCGCACTGTTAAACAGCAGTTGCTCCGACTTATTTAGAGAATTTGACAAGTTTGAAATCAACTCGTTGAAGAGGCCAATTGTGGCTTTGAGCTTGTTTTTGTAAACCTGTTTGACTTCAGTCACTTGGGAGTTGCTAAGCAGGTTGTTGATGTTGTTGTTGTAGAGGCTCAGGAAGGCCAAGGTGGCCACGTAGTAGACCAACTCGTACAGAACCATTTCATTCTTCGAGTAAATCAAACCAATAAATCCTAGTAACCGTAACTTGATTGGAGATGAGTTATTAAGGTTATTGGGGTTACTAACCAACAAATTACTGAGGAACTCCAGTAGGGATCCAAAGCTTTTGGAGTCGTGCTCCTTGCGTTCGTTGACGTAAATGAAAGTACATCGGCCAGACTCAGCCCCAAAACTCTCTTTATTCGAGTAATTCAAAAAGTAATTTGGTAAACTGTAATTTTCTTCTGATAACTCATCCAAGTAATTGGCGACAAATTCTTGATTGACACCACTTAGGGGTCGGTCGGTTGCACTGAGGTGCAGTAGCAGTTTGGAGTGAAAGTCGTCCAGGTGTCCGAATTTGGCCAAGTTGAGGTAATTAACCCTACTTTTGGAGTAGTAGGACAGGTTGAACAGGTACTCTAACACTAAAAGGTAACTCTGAACGAGCACAAACTTCACAACGTCGCCAGCCCTATCACCATCATAAGTTTCCTTCATTGTAATTTTCTTATAATCGTTAAGGTTATCATTATTAACTTGAATGTTATTAAGATCAATCCTCAAATTAAGCGGGTTAATCGAATATACTAACATGATCTTGTACAGAAAGGTTCTACTCATCAGGTTGTTGAGCTCCTTCAAGGGGGTACTTTCACCTTTGCTCAACAGTTGGTAATAGTCAAACCCCTTTGTGAGGTTGACGTAGTAGTAGACGTACACCAAGTTGGTCGCCACGAGCGCACTGACCGCGTTGAGGCACAGCACACTCGAGTGGTCCGAGTTGTAGTAGACGATTGCGTTCGCCAGGTAGTCGAACAAGCCCTTGAGCACCGCCACGTTGTGGTTTACGAAGTGAACGAGAGTGCCCACGTTCATCAGCGCCCTCAACAAGCTCTCAAAGTTAAAGTCGGAAGCACTACCACAATCCAAGAAGTTAACCCTGTTGTCGAGTAAGGCGTCAAGCACAAAGTCGTCCTTGAGTTCAAAGGATAATTCGTTCAAGGGAAGCGTGCACAGTTTACTCAAGTAGTTGTCAAACAAGTTTTGAAGGAGTTTAGCACTGTTGTTGTCACGGGTTAATAACAGGTTAAAGGGGTCATTTGTTGTCAAGGAGTTGGTCGAAATCAGCTCAAAGTTAAATTTGTAATTGAAAAACAGCAAATCCAAAACAACCGAAAGCTTTACGTTGGCCAGCTCCAGACAACAGTTCGACTCTTCGAGTCTGGCGGTCATGAGAGTGAGCACGTGCTCAAGCACGAAGTTCAAATTGCCAACGTTAAACCCATTAACAAAGTAGTAGAGGATTTTAGTCACCCTAGTATTATTTAGATTATCTTTATTTTTAATGTTATAGTTAGTGTTATCGTTATAGTTATCATCCTTATTAGTGTTGTTATTATTGTTATCCTTATTAGTTAAACTATTATTATCACTATTAATATTACACTGGTTGAACTTGGTTAGCAAAAAGTATTTGTAGAGTAAATATAAAATGCGCACTAAAATCGACAGCTTTTCGTACTGTAAACTCTGTTTGCTGATTCGCAAGTATCTCTTCAAAAACCAGCCCACAACGACACTCTTCAGCCTGTTGAATTGGCCCTGAGGTGAAGTGTTCGACTTACTCTTGGCCTTAGACTCCACAACGTTAACCTTTTCCAAGTAACGCAACAAGTTGAACAGAAACACGAACTCCGACACACTCGTCAAACTTAACAGGTTAAGGTCGTCGTCTAAAAGTGATTTATCTTGACAATCATCCCATGATTTAACAACTTTACGATTCAGTTGGTTTGAGTACAAAGCACTCAACACGTTGGACACTTTGCACACCTGTGCACTCTGTTCTACAGTACTTAAGGCGGCTTCGTAACCACTCAGCAGGTACGACCAAATGTTTAACTTAATCGACTGAACTCCGGAAAGGGACCCCAACAGCTTAATCACGTCGTAGTTCATGAAGTTCACAATGTTTCCCTTCAAAGGGTCACTGGGCCCATTGTCACCTACTTTAGCAACACCGTCACTTGTGCCGTAGTTGTGCAGAAATATTTGAATCAGAAGTTCAGTCGATTCGCTCTTAATTAGCACTTTGGAGTCGTCCAGAGAACTGACCAGGTACTTGACGCAGGTCAGGAATATGTTGTAGGACGTTTTGGGGCACTTGACAAAGGTGTTTGAGAAGCTCTTCAAAGTCCTAATCAGCGAGATGTAACAGTTGACGTACTTCCTGTTGAGTTTGTCCAGTGTCTTGTTCAGCTTAATCGGGTCAATCACGTTGATAATGTTGTTTACCACAAACTTCCAACTTTTGTTGTCTTGACTCAGGCAAATTGGGAGGATCCTGTCAATGAAGCGCTCCAGGAAGTGAAGCTGTAGGTTGCACCTGTTTGCGTCGAGCAGTAGCCCAAGATGGTAATAAAACAGGTTCTTTTGTCTTTCAGTCAACTTTGGTATCAGGTTACTTATGATTAGGATGTAGTTGTCGTCTGAACACACCAAGGTGTAGTATCCAAGCAGCTTTGTCAGGTTCTCGCTTATGTTCTCATACATCTTGTCCAACTTGTTCACAGTCTCCAAATTCTCAATTAGAATCTTCACGTTTATCATCTTGACCAGCACCAACAAACTACTTTCCTTGCCAAGCACTTCATTCTCGTTAAACAGGTACGTAAACGAGTCCATGTCCCACCTCAGTACCATGTGCTTGCTCTGATTGCCGTATTTGGGGTACTTGTAAAAGATGCTCCTGAACAGTAAAAGTTTACTCGAAACCAGGCAAAGGTCAGACTCCTCGTTCAACAGGTTCCTAAACCTCCCGAACTCCCAGAGCGAGTTTTCGTTCAAGTTGTCACTTTCGTTGTAAAAGGTGGGCGTTTCCCTGTACGAGTTGAACAGAAAAAGGAACACAAAGTACCTGTGCAGTCTCTCGACGTTCAACAAGTAATTTAGCTCAAAATCCCGAAGTCTGTATCCCAGTCTCGTTCTGAATATTGAAGTTACAGGAAACCTCATTTTGTCGATGGCCTCATTTATCTCGTTCATTATTTTGTTAAATCTGACCAGCTTCATCCTAAATCTGACTAACTCCTTTTCCTTTTCAAAGTCCTTGTAGTTGTCGGCATAACTGACGTAAACGTTGGGAGTTAAGTTCGGTTGAAAGCCTCCAAACTCCTCAAACATCATCTGTCGGTTCGGAAACACAAACGGCATGATGTTAGGGGCCGGTTCCATTTCCCTGTTCAGGTAGTTGTAGTTGTAGCCGATGTTAGGCCTCGGCGAAAGCTCCGAAATGTACTGATTTAGGTGCAATTGGTTCGGCTTCTGGTACTCCCTCTTGTTTACTTTATATTCCCTGTTGCCGTAGTCCATTTTATAAAAAACTTTTTTCGGAAGGTTCGGCGCCTTCGGATGATAGTACTTCTGTCTCACGTTTCCTCTGCCAACCGCCTGATAAGGTTCCGGAATAATTGGCGGTTCCCTCATTTTTTGCCTTTCAAAAGCTCTTTGGTCCATTCTACTGAAATTTTGGCCACTTTGAGGCTCACTTCTGAAGTCGGCAGTGGGAGGGTCCGAAACCATGGGTGTATGGCCTACATTCGTTAATTTTGGCGAGTTTGAAGTTTTTCCGATATTTCTCGTTCTTTTTGTGACCTTTACGTTCACGTTTTTTGGCTCCTTTTTGGGATTCCTCGTGTTCATTTCCAATAACGCCAACCGATAATCTCAATTTTTAGACCAAATTTTCTGGTTATTTTACATTTAAATCCCTCTACTCCTTCCACTCATTTCAGGGGAATTTGACCGTTCTCTTGGGATCCCGAGTCAAAATATTCAGGATCACTCACGATGGAATACGCCGCTCAGAGCACTGCTCAATTTCGGTCCATTTATGCAAATAATGACACATTTACTAATTTCAGGCTCTCTGAACCCCGTTTTAAAGATCTCCATCCCAAAAATAAAAAGTTAATGACCAATGGTGACAGTCGACCCACCATACACATACCGTCCATAACTTTAAAAAATAAACCCAAAATATATAAACTGACTACGAACAGGGCAATTTATCAACACATTAAAAGGGGGTGAGAGGAAAATGAGGAAATCACTGGAGTTCACTGGTCATCACGTTCGAGGCCTCCCCTCCCTCCGTTAAAACGTTGAAAGTGTTTTTTTCCGACGGGTTGTCCATATAATTGTAGTTGTAGAGCTCCATCAGTTTCAGAAGGTCGAACTTTGGCTTCTTAATCAGCTTAATTTTCCTGATTAGCACGTTTTGGAGTGGGAAGATCTTCTTACACGACTTCTCTATTTCCTTTCCGATAGATTCTGGAATTATTTTTTTTACTAAATCTTTTAGAGTTGAATTTGAGGCTTCTTCTTCCATTATGCTCACCATTTTCTTGTGAATCAACTTCACTTTACTCGTTCTCAGGTAACAGGTCGACTTAAGCTGGCCTGGCCTCCTCTTGGTGTATCCCACGCAGAACATCCTCAGGTAGTACCCGTCCAGAGTCTTCACGTCTGTAAATCCTTCTATCATACTAAAGTTCTTCCTGATCAGAGAATACAGTTTATCTCTCGTGATCCCACAGCCGTTGAAGTCGGTCAGACAGTTCCTTCCTTGCACGTCTTCGCAGCTCAGCTTAATCTTCCTGTAAGCCTGGTCTTCGTCTGCGTTTAGGTCTGCCAGGCTCATTTCGTACACTCTTCCCTTCAGTGCGTCCGTTGCCAGTTTAGTTCCCGTTGTTTTTGTCACCAAAGTCTGGCCGAAGTGTCTGGTGTGGAAGTTGGAGGGCGCCTTCAGGTTGTACCATTCCTTCCTCGTGAAGGGGTCAACTAGCTTCTTCTTGCTACTTTTTTTGTTTTTGCTAACTCTCTTATTTTTACCGACTGCCATCTCTTCTAACTGATAATTTAAGTCAATTTACGAGATTGGGCTAAAACTAGAGTCAATACAGTTTAATTATTAAAATTTAGTGATTTCCAACTTTAAAATATACCTATAAATAACAAACTATTGTTATATTGACAACTTCCTGTGATTTACTTAATGTTATCTCACTTTACACCTCATCTCCCCATTACTCCTTCCCCATCACATTTCAAGATTCCGAAATGTGAAATTATTGTCTCATCCTTAACACATGTGACTTTTTCCCACCTTTAACATCTTCTCATTTCATACATTTATTTAATAAACCTGTTTGACAAACTTTTACCTTTTTTTATTTATTTTTTACCTTTTAACCGTTGTTACTCCTCATTCTCATTTATTTACCTACTCCTCATTCAATTACACTTATAAATCCACTTACCAATTTTAACACCTTTTATTTATGGAATCCCTTACACTAGTGTTATTTTGAGAACTTAATACACACCGCACCAAAGTTTCAAAATTCCAAAATACTCCAAGATCTAGTAATTTCTAAGCATCAAATACTACACATATCAAATTATATTACATTCTTAAAGTATTACATTCTATTATTGAGTCAGTGGTCGAGTGATTGTGAGTGCTCGTTTAAGTTTCAAATTGTGTGTTCCCAAACGGTTTAATATTAACAAAAAAAGATCGAATTTATTTCTTTTTTACAGCCATCTTTGCCAGTAGTGCTTTCCGGGCTTCTTCGTCCTTCCTAAGGGGAAATGAAGCAGGTTTGACGTAACCTCATAACTATTTAAATAACTACAAAATTAGAGTAAATATCTCAATGAAGAGCACACATACAACAGATTTACAAACATCCTACCTCTTTAGCTCGGCTTCCTTCTTTTTAAACTCGAGATCTTCCTCGGTCACCACCTGGGTCTTTTTGGGCGCCTTTAGGGGCTTCTTTTTGCCACCCTGAACGTAAATGTGAAATAATTCAAGTAAACATTAAATATTTGGCAAATTTATAAAGTTACCTGTGTTCCGGCTGGCATTGCTGAATACTTTAACTGACTAAGTCTCACAGTCCCATAATAAACACGTACCCAAAGTCAACACATTATTGTTTTTTGAAAATTAACTCTCAAATTCCGCTACTCCAACAATTTAGTTATCAGGCCCGAGGCTATCGTCTTGTTTCCCTCCCTCAGAGTGAACTTGAGGCCCTCGTTCAGGGGCGTGTAGTTAATCAGCTCAATGTCACAGTTCACATTATCTCCAGGTACGGCCTACATAATTAATTAGTTAATTCTAGTTAAATGTTAGTATGATTAACTAA
>JAQQTN010000082.1:15269-25375 GCA_029379255.1 Theileria luwenshuni
TTTGGTTCACCTTGAGTTGATTCACTTTTAGTTGATGGTATTAGGTACAACTTCTGATTGAGTTCTATTAACACCTTCATGTTTACGTTCTCAAGCATGTTTCCCAAGTTCGCGTTTAGCGTGTGATTGTTGATCAGGTGTACGTTCTTCAGGTTCTCGTCCTCCTTGTAGTTGAGGTAGCACACTCTTTGGAACTTGTTGAACCTCTTGTAGTACTCCTCCAGGATCACGTTGTAGTCCATCTGCACTCCCAGTTCCTCGTTAATGTTGAAGTTCAGGTAGTACTCCAGGATGTTTACCAGTTCCACGAATATGTTACTGTCGTACCTACTCTTGTCCTTATCGCATTTATCCTCAGACTCTTCATACAGTCTGTGGTTCTTACACCTCACCAGCACCAACTTGTGCTCCACCATCGGCTTAACGATCCTCCTGATGTGCAGCTGACTCAGCAGGTCTATGAACAGCTCCAGGTAATTCTCTATGTACATCAGTCTCATTAACTCATAATCCACTTCTTCCTTCTCTTCTTCTTCTTCTTGATTCTCTTTTTGGTTATCTTGTTCGTTATCTTGTTCGTTTTCTTGTTCATTTTCTTGTTCGTTATCTTCCTTTTCTTTATCATCAAATTGATAATGGGTTTTACTGTTGTCAAACGTGCTCACGTAGTCCTCCAGGATGTAAATGAACTGGTTCAGTATCGAGTTCATAAAGTCCCTGCTCAAGACTAGCCTTCTACTCAGGTTCAATTGTTCCAAATTCTTGTCGTTAGCCTCCAATTCGTACAGCCTTTCCACCTTGTCCTTCCTCTCTCCACTCGAACCTTTCAGGAGACCCTCAAAGTTACACAGTTTGTGCTTAGCCTTATAGTTCTCCACTGCTTTCAGAAACAGTAACTTGGACACTTTGTTGTTTTTGAAGAAGTTCTCCTCCCTGAGCTCTTCGGGGATGTGAATCCACACCTGTGGCGACAGCAGGGCCATGCAACACCTCCTCACTTCCACCAGTTCAATTCTCTGGAAGCACACTATGAAGAACCTCAGCAGAGCCCTCTGTTCCAGGACTGTAACTCTGTCGCATTTTCCGAATTCTCGTGACTCGCAGAGGTCCTCTCTCCACGACTCCACCATCAGAAGCTGGGCCGCGTTCAGGAACAGGCATTCGAACGAGTCCTTGTGTTCTGAACATTCGATTAATTTAATTCATAAATAATTATTTATTTAACTCCAAACTCTTAGAATAGATGGAAAAACTTACTTGTTGAAACGTTTGATAGAACGTCGACGTACTCGGAGCGACCGCTCGAGTGTAACTCCACGAAACACCAGACGCAGGTCATCACTGCGCACAATCTTACCTTTTTAAACTCCTCTTGCGATTTAGTTTCTAAATTTGCGATAAGTGGGAGTGATTCCATCGATAGGCAGGGCAACAGGTGAGATAGGTAGTCCGAGTGTTCCAGCGATGCCATATCCAGCTTATTGAATGAGCCGGAAAACAAAGTTCTATACACTTCAACTATTTCCCTGGCGAATTTAGAGTCGACGAGCTGTTTTGGTGTCTTAACTTTCTTCATTTCGGACGGAAACTGCTCCATCGAGGCCACCAACCTCTTGTAGAACCCGTGACTCAGCAACTCGTCCAAAGTTGCCAGTTTTGGACGCCCTGAACCTGCCGTCATTTTATAATCTGCATTTGGAACTTAATTTAACTGACTTAGCCTCCCATGTGATGGCCTTTACCTCCACCCTACAACTCTCTTATTTTTCAGATATACAAAGTAAATTTACTTCAAAAAAATTAAAACATATTTTACAAATCATCTTCCTTCCACTCCTTGTACCGTTTACCCCTATGCTTCCATTCCTTCCATGAACCCGTTGTACATCACAAACTTGAACACATCTCTGTTCCCTTCCACCACTTCTCCCAGCCTTCCCTCCACTTCCTCCAGTTTTTCCAACACTTTTATCATCTCCTCACTATCTTTACATTCATTCTTTCCCAGGGTCCACTTCATCACTCCGTAACAACTTTCCTTTTCCGGAATTTGGTCGAATTCCACGTTCTTTACCTCCTTCCATTTCCTAAAGTACTCCTCCAACTCCTTTTGGATGAATGTCAGGCTTCCACAACTGTTATAGTCCTCAAACCTTTCTCTTTCCATTTCACAAGTCTTTACCAACACTTTGAACATGTTAAAGAACACCTTCAGATTCACTTGGTCCCTTTTAAGGTCACATTCCATGAACATTTTGGCCACTTTTGAGATGTTATCTACCTCCACCAAATAATTTTCCGACTTATTGTCCACAATTTCACTGAATATTTCCCATACATCTTCTGAAGGCTCCTCCAACTTTTCAAAAACTAAGCTAGACTCCTGCAGATAGTTACAAAACATAGGCACTAAGTCTCTTCTTCTTTCTTTGTTAATTAACCTGGAAACTTTCCAAATCTGTCCAAAGTTGATCACTTTTGGTAAATATTCAACAGATTCCACAAACTGTTTTATTATAGTTTGCCTATTCTTTTCAAGTTTATCACTAGATGTGTCGAGTTTTACTTTATCTTGTGTGTATTTTAGTTTATTTTGTGTGTTGTTTACTTGATTTAGGCAACTACTTTCATGCAGTAACTCTTTAAATTTTGGTTCATTTTTAGACATAATCTCTATGTACTTTTTGAAAAGTTGTTTCTTGTTTACGTACTTTGACATTCGTTGACATACTTCAAAGTCCCACAGCGGTCCTGGGCTCTTGTTCTCCCTACCAATTTCCGAATATATTTTTGGCAGGTTTAACTTGTTATTTTTCATGAATTTGTCGTTTTTCAGTAAATCCAGTAACTTTCTCCTTGTCCCTTCACCGTTCTTACTGTTGTACACACCCACTAGGAACGAGTCAGTTCCAAACGTCTTTAGGTAGTTCTCTATGTATTCGTTAAACTCGTCTAACAATTTTTTGTTGTTGATTCCAAAGTATTCATTTGTTTCCAGTAGTATAAACAGGTCCTTCAAGTCCACCTGTTCATCCATTTGGTCAATGTAATACAGTTTGTCGACGTTGTTTATTCCCTCAAACACCTTATCATCTTCCCACTTACTCAAGTGGGTGTTAAACCGGTTCAATTGTGACCAGAAGTGGTCAGATATCGTCTTCAACAAGTCGTAGTTGGGACAGTTTAGTCTTCTCATACTTTCACAAATTAGCGTAAACTCCCTCGAGTTAGTCTTATGGTCTCCCAGGTGCTCTAAGTACAAGTTTATGAACTGCTCCAAATCCTTTTTCCGGTCCAGTAACCTTAAATTAGTGAAATTAAAGGAATGATTTACAAAAAGAGGGTGAGTCAGTGAGTAAAGAAGCTTAGAAATGTTTGACGAGGACACGAACACGATGTTGTTCAAGCCTTCCTTTTTAAACAATAAGTTGGTAGTTTTACCAATTAAGTCACAACTCAACTGAAAGAAATACTTGGATATCTTTAAAGAATGAGCCAATTGAGTTATGCTAAAGAGAATGTGCGATATTTCTGAGATTGAAAGCGTTTGAAAGTTCAAGTTGGCCTGTTCCAGCACCTTGCAAAGAATGGACGAGTTAACCTCTGAAAACTCAGAAACTTTAATTAAATATGACATCAAAATGCAAAGATCGTGGTTGCTGAGGCACCGAATGTTAAATAGCCGTCCGTACAACAAGTCGTTGAGACTTCCCTTTGTGGACTCGGTTACACTGTTATCGGTGATAGTACACACAGAATCAAGTTCAGGGTCACAGCTATCATCCTTCCTGGGGGCGATATCTTTGTTAAATACGCCAGAATTAGTCTTTATTGAGTGAAACAGGCTTCCTTGGTGCAGGATTCTTTGAACGGATTCATGAGATAGTGAGTTAACTTCATCCAGTACTGAGTATTAGTGTTTACACATCAAGGATTTAATTAACTTATATAATTAAAATTAGGTTTAATGTTACTTACCTTGTGGGAGGAACAGAATGCTTCCTAGCCTCTTCCTTTCAGTTATCTTTTTGGTTAATTCTAGCCGCTTGACCCTTTGAAACTCTAGGAAGGTGATCTTCTTGGCCGTAAATCTGCATTTCTTTTCACTAATCCTACAAGGGAGTAACATAACATTTTTAAACAAAGTTTAAAACAAAATTTGAAGTAATTTCTAAAAATGTAATTTGTGTATAAGGTTAAAGTTGGTGTGGTGAATCACTTTTTGTTTTCATTATTCTGTACTCTAATATCGAATAAAATGGATGAATCTCCCAAGGAATCAGATTCAAACTTGGACTTAAGAAATGATGTGTGGAATCTGGTCGAACAGGAGAGTTATAAGTGGATATTCGTGGGAGGCAAGGGAGGTGTAGGCAAAACTACCATTTCCTGTTCACTGGCTTCCCTATTATCAGATAAAAGAGAATCAGTTAGACTTAGAATCGTTTTAAAAATTATTCAGGTCCTCCTTCTATCCACAGATCCTGCCCACAGCCTCAGTGATGCCTTCAATCAGAAGTTTACCGACACACCGAGCCTGGTAAACGGATACGAAAACTTATTTGCAATGGTATTTAAGTCATACTTAGATAAATAATGCTTAAAAAAGAATGGAATCTAAATCAATAACAGGAATTGGACGTTACTAGAGTGGCGGAAACAGGATTCGGACTCGGAGAGTCTAAGATGTTCCTTCAGGCCATCCCTGAACTGTTTCAAATGCTCCCTGGAATAGACGAGGCACTCTCATTTTCGGAACTTTTACAGTTAGTTTGTTTACCTGTTATTTATCTAGTTAATTATGGATTAAATTGACAAACTCTCAAGGTCTGTGCAATCTATGAAGTACTCAGTCATAGTGTTTGACACCGCACCGACCGGACACACCTTAAAGTTCCTGAAACTGCCAGACATTTTGGATAAACTTTTGGAAAACTTTTTGAATGTGGAATCGCTATGCGGAGTGGCAATTAAGTTACTGTCAGTTCTAAACAAATCGGCTGAAAAGGAACAGATATTCGAGAAGCTCAAGAAGTTTAAGAGAAACTTAACTTTGATAATGAACCAGATGAAGGACCCGGTAAGAGTGGTACCTTATTCAACCATTTGTTTATTTCCGATGAGTTAATTAACAATTTAGAACTGTACAACGTTTGTGTGTGTGTGCATTCCGGAATTTCTAAGTGTTTATGAGACTGAAAGGCTCATTCAAAGTCTGGCAAAAACTGACATTGACTGTTCGTACATAGTGGTCAATCAGATTCTGAATTACATTAATTTGGAGGAACACGTTAAGAAGACGAAGGAATCGCTCGTAGACGTCTCTGAACACAACAGTCGAGTTTTAAACAGCTTTTTCGAATTGGTAACTCTTAATTAGTGATTAATTAGTAATTATAGTTGTTAATTGTTATTAATTAGTGATTAACAATTAACGAATATAACAATTAACTAATATTAACAAATAATTAACAATAGGTGCTGGAACAACAGAATAACTTGAACGGGAGGCTGAGCATTCAGAAAAAGTACATTGAGGACATTAGGCAGTTGTACGAGGGCTTCTTCAACATCGGTAAGTAGCTTATGTAGAGAACAGTAGCGATATTGATTTAAATTAACAAATTGTGCAGTTGCAATTAAGCAGTACAAGTACGAAGTCAGAGGAAGTGAGTCGATAAAGGAGTTCGCCAAGAACCTGTTGAAGCACTCGCCGATCCCCAACTTATAATGTGATGATATTTACTAACTTATTAGCTAATTATGGCATTTAAGAGTCAAAAAGATGATAAATAAACAAATCTAGTCGACGAGGCGAATGATGATTGACTTGGCGGCCGCAGACAACTCCTTAACATTTCCCTGGAAATTTGTTTGTTTGTTAATAGATGTAGAATAAATGATTGTAAGTTAATTGTTGGATATGTGGAATAAATGACTAAATGTAAGTAAAAAGTAAGTAATAACTAGGTAAAAGTAACTAAGTTAAACAAAAATAACTATAAGAATACTCGTTCGAGTGACTGTAACTTTGGTAAGGCGCCGGAGGCCTTGAC
Source organism: Theileria luwenshuni (assembly GCA_029379255.1). NCBI lineage: Eukaryota > Apicomplexa > Aconoidasida > Piroplasmida > Theileriidae > Theileria > Theileria luwenshuni. The sequence goes on from JAQQTN010000082.1 coordinate 21,326, forward strand.
GTAAGTGATCAGTTCGGGTATTTCATCAATTCCGTCCTGATTAATAGTTATTGTTAGTTTATTTATTTATTTATTGTTAATAATTGTTAATAGTTATTTATTTGTTAGTTATTCATAATTAGTAATTAATAACTATAACTATTATGATTAATTAATAAATTAATTAATATAATAGTTGGAAAAAACCATTATGAAGTCTTCTAAATGGTAAATGGCCTCGAGCTGGGTGAGGTACATCTCGCCGGAGTCGTCGACGGGATCGAGAAGAGACACTAACGTCACGAGTCCGCCGAGTTTCATGAACTCCTTACGATATTCAATGTCTATAAACCGGTAAATAAACAATTAGAATAATTTTAACAATTAATTAGGATAAATGGTACAAATAACTTCAATAACAACTAGGATAACTAGGATAACAATAACAATAAATAAATAAAGTACCAAGGTGGTAGATGTTACGGCAAATTTGGGCGCAGGTGGCCCTGAAGGGGTCCAAAGTGGACTTCATTCCGTTGATTAAGTGCGGAAATATGTCAAGGTCGTGCATTTCCTCACAACATTTGGAGTCTGAAATGGATTGTGTTTAATTTCAGAAAACAAACTTCCAGAAGATAAAAAGGAGAGACCAACAACAGCGGCATGAACTCTATCATCTTCCTAAACAATTGTATGATGGTGATGATAATTAGTTTGGTAGTTGTTTTAATAACTGGAAATAAGTAAATGTAATAATTGTAATAACCGCGTTAATTGTAATAACTTAAGTAATAATTCAAATAATTAAAATAAAGAAAATAAAGAAATAAAAGAAAAAGAAAACATACGTTACTTTTGAGAAGGTCTACGAGGACCTCAATGCCGCCAGCTAAGCGAATGTCTTCCTTAAATTCAGGTTCGTCTGATTAATAAATGTAATAATTGAAGTCTTACGGTCTTTGCTGGCAAAAATGGCAAGTTGAGTGGCAGACAGGGAGCCGATGGTCTCGGGATTGGCGGCCCAAGGATGTAACTTAGTCTTCAGTTCCTCAATCTGTTCATTATTATTATTATTGTTGTTATTATCGATAGTAAAGGATTAATATAGAGAGTTAAATAGGTAATTACTGGGGTGGTAGAGTAGCAAAGTTCGACGAGTTTGGGAATGTCGCCGTTCTCGAAGGCAATGTCGAACTTCTCAATGTCGCAGACCTCGTCGTCGAGGCCCAGGGCGTACGAAATGGGCCCGTAGGAGGTGACCTTGTCAATAATCTTAGATTCCACCTTCAAATACTCCTTCTTGTAGCGATCCTGAGTTAAATTTAGTTAAAATTGAGTAAATTTATCTAATTTCTGTAATTCTGTCTACTCCGATCTGTAATACAGACCCTCAACCCTGAATTCCCTAAAAGCTACCTATTTAGCAAACAATTCACTGGAAACTACCAATTTCATTGGTTTCCAGTGAATTGTTTGCAAAAGGTAGCAGTTAAGGGTGAGTAAGGCTGAGGCTGAATGGAGACTGGACTGGCTAAGTTTGTCTAAAACTCACGTATCTACCCAGGCAACACGTATTTCCCATTTTTATATTTGTTAAGCTGATATTTCCTCTAAAAAGGTACCTTTTCCGTAGTACCCTGCACCCCTTAGCCCATTTAGACAAGCGCCTCAATTCAGGGTTAAGCCCTAAGTCCCTTACACATCTCTCCAAAAATTTCAGAGGTAACTAAGGAGACTTAGAGAATGCTTAAAATCTTTGGAATTCCGAAAAACTCCCAGGAATTGCCCTGATACAGCTCACTTGCTCAGCCCGCCACAACCTGTCTTAACTCCTCAGATTCACCGGAATTACTCCCAAAATTACAAAAAACCCGAATAAATAAACTAAATCTAACTATATATGGGAAAGTGTAAAATATATTCACCCTAACCAGGGAAGTGTATGGTACATTATGTTACATCTTTATAAGGCTACAATGACTCGAATCTTGCCAGTGCCTTTCTGATTTCACCTGTTTTCGCGTACTTCACGTGTTCTCTTGCCCTTTTTAAGTTCTTGTTTATCGACTCTCTCTTCCTCTGATTCTTTGCCATGAAGCTGTGCGCTGCCTTGATTCCCTTTCTCTCCTTTAAAACCGTCGGAAACGGAATGTTCTTGAACCAGGGGTGTTTCAGGGCCTCCTTGGCCGTGATTCTTCCCGCTGGCGACCAGCTGAAGAGCCTCTTGAGCAGGTCCCATCCGTCCTTGCCGAGCATGTTTCTTTCCGTGAATATCTTCTCAAATTCTCTACTTCTCGTCACCAGGGAACTGATCTTTTCCGGGTGAAGCGGGTTTGCCGCCGTGTCGTTCCACAACGGCAACGTCTTCAGATACTTTAGCTCCTTCTCGTCCGGCAGCCCTATGTGCTCACAGATCAGCCTCAAAATCAGAAACTCCTTGTCCGCCGCAAACACGTGCGCTCCCGACACCAATTCGGACATTATGCAGCCGACGCTCCACAGGTCCACTGCGAAGTCGTACCGTTCACTGCCCAGGAGCAGTTCGGGCGGCCTGTACCACAGCGTCACGACTCTGTTGGTCAGAACTCCTCTTCCCAGTGGCAGAAAGCGAGCCAATCCGAAATCAGCCAGCTTTACCACTCCGTCCTTGTCCATCAGCAAATTTGCCGTCTTCAGGTCCCTGTGTAACACGTTGTTCCTGTGGCAGTAGGCCACTGCCCTCAGCAGTTGGAGCATGATCGTCTTTATCTCTCCCATCGTCAGCCACACCTTCGGCCTCGTCATTTTATCCCACTTCGTAAGCTTATCCAGTTTCTTTTCCCGTTCCTTGCCTTTGTCTTTGTCATAATTGTTGTTTTCGTATTCCAAACTTTCAAAGTTGTACGATTTGTCCCTCAGCGCCTCCAGGTACCCGCTCAGGTCGAACGGCAGGTACTCGAACACCATCCACACGTTCTCCTTTGGCTTCTGACTGTCCTTTTCCTTCTTTTTACTTTCCTTTTCCTTATCAGCTTCCTCTAATTTACTTGAAAATGGCGTTTGCGACGACTTTGAGTACGATATTCCCAGTAGATTGACTATGTTTTTGTGCTTGAGTGAGTTTAAGAGCAGTATCTCCCTAATTGAGTTTTTCGGGAACCCTTCCCTCTCCTCGTTTAATTTCAGCTTTTTTAGCGCCACTGGCCTCTTGTTTACTATGTCTTCCGCCAGCCACACGTCTCCGTACGATCCCTGTCCGATTTGGTGCACTTTTACAAAGTTCTGGAGTCTCACAGGCCTGAGTGAGTTTAACTTCCTCTTTAATTCCTGTGTATCTTCTTCATTTACGTTATTATCCTTTTCTAATTTACTTAAAAACGGGCTCAATATCTCCCTATCCACTTTTGCCAGTGGCAAATAAGCTTCAAATTTCGGTTCAGTGTATATTTGCGTGATCACGTTCCAATCTTTCTTGATATTCTCCAAATGTGCGATTGCCTTTTCACTTTTACACCACTTTTCTATACTTTCTAGCACTGTAGAGGCCTTATTCGCCTCCTGGCTGAATGTGAATACCGATTCCAGGAAGTTAATGAACTCCTCTCCACTTTCCGGGATCGCCCCTATTTGCTCTTGCAATTGACTAATTTCATCATCGTTCAAGGAATCTAGTATCTTGTCCAACGATTCTGCTATTTTACTCAAAAGCAGCTTAATGTGATTCAGTTTCAGGCGATTTAGGACCGACTGCGTTTTCGACTCCAGTTTCAGGTGTAACGGCCTCGACCCTCCGCTCGCGCTCAGGGTTAGCGGCCACTGGTAGTCGTTCATTTTAATTTACTCATATTTTATAAAGTTATTCGGAAATAAATAAAATATCGACTCTATAGTGCCACGTAATTGTGAGGGTTACCAGACTATCACATTAAAATCACTTTTTTTTACACCAATTCGTACCCTTGTTCTCTCAGCTCCTTCAAGTACTCCTCCTTCGTAGTCTCGCTTTCCGCCAACTTTACCTTCGTCTCCACCAACTCCCTCTCAAGGCCGCAGACCGTCGAAGCCCTGTCCGTTGACACCGACCCTCTCCTC
>JAQQTN010000083.1:0-24836 GCA_029379255.1 Theileria luwenshuni
TTCTAGTTTTTTTTCTTGAGATTGTTGTTTTTTTGTTTTAGTTTCCACTTCCATACTCACTTTGGTTGGCATTGATGCGTCCCTTATTGCCTTCCACTTTTTTATCAGGTTTGTTGCTTTCAGCTTAACTTTGTCGTTGCTACATTCGTAGTCTGTTTTCACCTTGGCGTTTACTTTTGCCTGTGCTATGCAGTTGACTGAGATTCCTATTTTTGACGTTTGCAGCACCTTAAAGTTGATATCTAGCTTATCTAAAAGGTCCATGCACTTCATCAGGAAGTTTGTGCTTTTTTTAAGTTTATTATTTTGGGCCATGTACTCTATTGTCTCTCTTATTATTTCTACTCCTCCTAGTGAAATAAAGTAATCTAAGGCTACCATGTACGACTGCAACAACACGTCTACTAAACACGTAAGAGCGAACTCGTCGCTTTTGTAATTTTTCAGTGACCACATTACGTTTGACAGGACCACTGGGTTGTTTAGCGATGTTGGATTCTCTCTGGACGAGTAGTAGTACTTGTGGAACTGCTTGCACTGGGACACGTTTTCAGACTCTTGCAACTCCGTTCTCAGGCCTTGGTACAGAAGCCTTTGAATCTCCAGATAAGTTTCGGCCTACATTTATTAATTTGGGTTTAACTTACCTTTTCCAAGTCCACTGCGATCGTCGAGTTTGACTCTAGAAAATTGGTAAAACTCCTTGCCAGTGCGTCGCTCATGGAGAACGACGACTTGTACAGGTTCTTCCACTCCTTCGAGAACCAGCTGTTGAGAACCTCGATCTCATTCGGCTCTATTCCATCGACTTCTGAACATATTTGTATTTTTTAAATCAGTTTGTCTAAATAAGTAAAGTTACTTGATAGGGAGGGGACCCTGCCCAAACATTTTTCGTGATCGGGATAGAGATATACCAAATTCGGAGAGGAATCCTGACTTAAATCGTTGGTCGAGTTATCCATAGTGACTTAAGTCGAATGAAAAGTGAGGAAATATGGAGAGATTAATGTGTTGAAAAGCCGAGAGATAGTAAAATGGTAGTATCCATCATGAAATCTTATGTGTTTTAAGGTACCGATAGTTTAAAAATAAAATATAAAGCATATTTGTGACTAGAAATAATAATTATATCAAGTAGTTAGAGGATTTTTAATTTGATATGCCCCATTGAAAAGCGCCTATGTAAAGTGAACGTGATTTAGACAGAAGTTAGATTAAGCCTTAAATTGAGTTTAGTTTGTGTGTTTTTCATAGTCTTCTGCCTTCTTTATACCCTCTATTTGCCCATTTCCATAATTATCCCTCATATTCGTCGTTGTTTCTAAACCTTCTCTTTATCGCAGCAAACCTGGATCCTTCCCTCTTCTTTCTCTTTTCATCGACATCGTTCATGGTGTCGAAGAGCCTCCTTCCATGGTTAACCTTGTTTCTTTCACCTCCAGTTGAGTGTGTGCCCTCCTCAACGCCATTTTGTCTGTTTCTTCTCCTCTCGTCAACCTCGTTCATGGTATTCAGTAGCCTCCTGCCGTGATTGACTTTGCTTTCACTGTTTTGGTAGGCTGAAGGATCATACTTGTTATTTCTGGAGTAAATTTTGCCCTTGATTTTTCCGTAGGTTTCTGGTATTTTGTTTATCTTAGATTTAATGGAGCTCATTGCCTGTTTTCCCTTGTTTTTGGCACTTCTCATCTTGTCCAAGGCTCCTACTTTTTGCAAGTACTCCTTCAGTTTGTTATCCTTTAAATTTTTGGGGTTCATAATCTCATCATCAGATCTTCCCGCACCTTCAGATTCCCCGTCGTAGCTACCCTCACTCAATTCACTTCCCACTTCTGCCAGACTGGAATCCACTGCTCTGTCATAGTAATCTTCATCCTTGTTATCAGGTTCATCCACTTCATTGTCAAATTCTTCCTCCTCTTCTTCCTCTTGGTCGTCGTCTTCATTTTCATCTTCAACATCTTCTGAATCAGAATCTAAATTAGAATCTTGAACTTCTAACATGGATTTTTCATTGTTTTCATTTAAATCCTCTTTGTGGTCCACGTAGGTGGCTCCCGTAAATTGCTCTCCATGACCTTCATCTTCAACAATTTTATCAGTGTTTGTGTTTGAGGGATGGTCCAGTTCCAGGGGACCTCTGTTGTATCTCAGCGAGAACGCTGTGTTGAATGAAAGTAAAATTGACAGAAATGTGAAAAATAAGAGTTTTCTGGTTAATAAATTATGAATGTTAAGTTTGTTTTGGGCCATTTTCACTAATGTGTAATAGAATTTTAATTTCAATTTCAAGTATATTTAATGTATGCTAGTCAATAATAGCTAATGTTATCTAAATATATATTGTGAATGTGTACGAACACTTTCGAGTTATCGTTTAACAAGTTCGATGAGTCGGAGACTCAGGGATCTATGACGATATTACGGGAATGAATTCATCGGTGAACACACTTAATTCACTCTAAATTAATTAATAGATTAAAAAAGGTCAAAATAAGAGTACTTTAAGTCAATAGAAGGTTGTAAATAGATCAACGATTGAAAAAGTTCAGAAGTCAAAAGTAATGTGTAACAATAACTAAAATCAGAATCCCATTCTACTTTAAATAAAATTAAGACCTTGTCCCTTTTCTTTTTAAAAACTCAATTTTGCCAAAAATACCACAATTAAGTATTTAAAAACAAAAAATAATCCACTATTGTATGTTGCTGCCTTACACACTTGGCGGGATATTCTCATTATTTTTTTAAATCTTCCATTATTTTTTATATTTCTTTTTTATCTATTTTTATTATGAAAATGTCATGTTTATAAAATGTACTATATTCAAACTTTATATTTTACATTTAATTTTATTTTTTCTTGTCTACCTTCCCCTCTCTCAATCCACTTTATCTACCGTTAAACTCCTAAACACTTATCGCAATCTAAACACTCTTTTTTTTTCTTTAAATTCTAACTTTTCTCACTATCCTACTCTCAGGAATCCCACTCATCTTTTTGAGAAACGTAAGTACAAACTCAGGATCAGGGCTGCCGGTCAGTTCCGGATTAAACCCAAAACCAACCATTCTGTTGCCAAACGCTTCAAGATCACTGCCACTGGCAAACTAATGTACCGTAGGGCCACCACTCAACACAAGCAGCGCCACAAGACCAAGGGCGCCAAGGCTCGTCTTCACCGCAACGGCATTCTAACTTCCATCAGGATGATCAGGAAGATAAAGAGTGTTCTTCACAACCGTTAACTTCTCAACCTCATTTGACACAAACTCCTTCAATAAACCATAAATATCATGTACTATATATACACATCTTTGTTTTTATTTTGTCTTTAATTTTACTTTTATAAGTAAATATAGTTGTTTTTGTTTATGTGTACATAACCATATGTTGATATATACTCACATATATTAATATATAAGTATATATAGACATATATTTATATATGTTTATATTTATATTTATACATTTATATTTATTAAAATTACAGTTCCAATGTATCCACTCCATTTTTCTGTGAAGTTTCTGCGTTCTGTTTCCCAAAATCTGCGAAAAACGCGTTCTTGTACTTCAGGTATTCTGAGGCGTCTGGAAATTCCCCCGTAAACTCGTTAGACTTTCGAGGCTCTGTGTTGTCAAACAGTGGCTCCATCAATTGCACATTCTAATTTATTATTAATTTATTATTAATTTATTTTTTTGATCAATAATTGTTTAATTATTATTTATTAATTATCACTAATTTTGTTAATCAATTGAATAATCAATTAATATCTTAATTAGATAATTTACTTACCTTATTTTGTAAATTCTCATTCCACTTATTAAATGATAGCTTCAACAAATCAGGCCTATATGTCCTCGCCATAAATGTTGCCTCAGCATGTCTATTGACAGTGTGCAAAATCTAAAAGAATTAATCGATATATTGTTGTTATTAATATTATTATTGTTAATATTGTAATACCTGTATGCATTTGTCCACTTGGTTTAGCATATAGAACGCCGTGAACGCCACGTTGTGGAGGTTAGAGGCCAAAGCAGCCTCAGCCACATATTTTACTCCTTCTACATCTCCTAAAAAATTATAAGTTAATCTGGTTATTTAATTTTAGTTAATTAACATAATTTAATTAATTTATCTTATTTAATTAATCAATTGAATTAATTAAATAAGATAAATTAATAATTATTGTAATTAGTACCTGTTAATGAGTTTAATACCAGCAGATTCTTTAGGTCGTTTGAGTACTTATATGCTAATTTTGCCACCTTGACTTGGGACGTTTTTAGGCAATAGTCCCCCAGCCTCTTCCACTTCCTCTTCAGCAGATCATCCAGACTCAGGACCACTTCTGCCTCTGTTTCAGACACTGATTGTCTCGTTTTACCTCTTTTCCCATCAAAATCTACTTTAAATTCAGATGGTAAACACCCTTGTGTTTCTTTTTTCAATAGTTCCAAACACTCGTTTACCTTTCCCAATTTCAGGTTTAATTCAAACTTCATGTCTGGGTTATCTGTGCACATCAAACCCAGTTCATATTCTCCAAATACTTTTAAGAATTTACTCGCTCTTTCTTTCATCTTTTGATTCAATCCGTTTACCACTTTCTTCAATTCTTCTCTTGCTACTCTTAACTCTTGTTCTTCAAATTCTGATGTTTGTTGCCCTTCTCCTTCTCCCCCTTTTGCCACCTGTGTGTATTTTGCCAATTTAGAGTGAAATTCAAGGTAATTGTTTTCCAGCTGATATCCGTAAACTCCCTCCTCGAACAGGTATATCAGTTCCGTCTCAGGCAGGTATCCCAGCAGGTGAAGTGGCTTATCTAGGTAAACCAGGGTCTCCACATTTCCCGCCACGTACAGGTTCAGGTGTGACCCTGTCGTCACAAAGAGCAGTGTATCCTTAACCCACACTGCACTTGTCACTCTTTCCACCAATTCCTTTTCAAATTGAAACACTTCTCCTTCTTCCTTTTCCTTCTCTTGTTCCTGCTCTTCTTGGTTTGCAAATCTCCTGCCACTTGACCTTGCCGTTGTGCTTTCCTCTGCGTTGTACAGCATGATGAACGTTGCAACTTGAGAGGTCAGAGCCAGGTAATTGTTCGTCGGGTGCCAGTACACTTCCTCTATTTGCAGGTTAAACGCCTTCACGGGCAGACACGGCGACCAAGTGTAGAACAGTATTCCGTTATCTGTCGACACCCCCAGCAGCCTTCCTCCGTGTAACTTTTGCACCAACATTATGTCCAACTTTTCCTTCAGCGTAAACTCCGAGTATATGCTGACTTCGAATCCGTCGTAGGTCGCGTAGTCCCCCTCGAACGACCATACAAATTGCGATGCTTTTCCGAATGTTTTTGATTTCATTCCCTAATAAATTATTGTTATTATTGTTATTATTATTGATATTGATAATATTATTATTACTATTACTATTATTATTATTCTTGTTGTTGTTATTGTTGTTATTGTTGTTGTTGTTATTGTTGTACTTACTTGTGATGTATATATTATGTATTCTGAGTCCCCGCACAGGCATATGAATCTTCCGTTAGGGTGATACGACACTTCTTGTGGGAAGAACTCTAAATTGAAATTATTTTTTTTATTTTTTACCTGATGAGCCTATGCTTCTAAATGACAGGTTCAGAGGTTGTGATGAATCCAGGTTTGCTGTATCCGTTACTGTCGTCAAGTTACACGTCATGATATCTGAAGACTTGACCATCACCAGTTTATTTGAGTACATCGATGCCAGTGGCTTCCCTCCTGCCAGCTCTATTACACACGTTCCCGAGTCACTTGCCAAGGCCGTGTCCGTGGTATTGCTTGCCACGTGCCACAATTGTCCGTACCCATAATTTACTGATCTTTTTACTTTGTACAGGTTTGAGTGCCACACGTTGAAATCTCCGTCCTCTCCAGTTGACAGTATTATTGGCAGCCTCGGGTGATACGACAGACACGACACTGGCTTAAAGTGCTTCTTCAGGACCTGTAAACACAGCTTGGTCTGATAATCCCAAACTCTGATCGTGCAGTCGTCCGACCCCGATATGATGTATGGGCAGGACTGATTTGGGCAGAAGTCTATGCAGTTAACTCCCCTTTCATGTCCTGTCAGTGTGAAATAGGGTTTATTCGCCCCTTGTGGTTTATCAGATTCCAATGAAACTCTCCAGAATGAAATTGTTTTATCCAGTGAACAGGATGCGAATATATTCATGTCCTTCGGGTTCCATTTTGCCATCATGATGTAGTGTGAGTGTCCTTCGAACACCGCCATCTTTTCCCAATTTTTATCGATGTCCCAGAGAACCACCGTCATGTCGTCCGAGCAGCTTATAAAGTAAGGCATCGTAGGGTGTAGGTCCAGGTACCGAACGTAGTCCTTGTGGCCCTCAACCGTGTTAACCTTCTCGAGGGAGTTGTAGTTGTATACCCATATACACATCTTATCTCCGGCTGCTACGATCCACTGCTTCCTCGGAACGAATTTACAGCATCTTAATGGAACATCTGACATATCTATCTTTTTTACTAGACTTTGGGTATTATAATTGTAGATAGTGAGGGATCCGTTGTACAATGCCGAGGCTACCCAGGGCTCGGACGGATGCATATCCACCGATTTGACCTTCTCAGTGAGAAGCTCAAGTTTTTTAGTAAATCCCATGTGAAGCGACATTTTTGAATAGTAAAAAAAGATGGGATTGTCAAATATATAAAATACAGTAAGTGACTAGTTCCAACTTGAAGAAGTGATCTCACCTCACAAACCGAAACTAAATAAAAACATTCTTTATTTTTAATATTTAATATTGTAACTAATTCCAAAAATTAATTTATTATACATTTTTAAATTTTGAGTTTAAACATTGGAACGTCTCAAGAGAATTGAGAAAAATTAGGAAGGATTGTGTTTAACCTTTTAATAGATCCCTCAAGAGAAGTTCTTCTACATCGTTGCTAAACTAAGAGTACCGTTCATTTTCGGGGGAGTTTTAAGCAAATCTCCAGCATCAAGGCCAAAATCTTCCGCCACCTTGTTAATGAAGTAGTCAACATCCCTGGAAGGAGCCATGTACGTATAGTCGTTCTCCATCAATTTACTTGCATAGGAGTCTCTGACATCCTAAAGAGTTTTAAATTAAATTGAATTAAGATTTTGACAGTTCAACTGAAATTAGGAACACACTAATAACATACCAGGTCCTCAAATATCTTCTGGAAATCCTTGATAACTTCAACTGATTCTATTTTCTTTGATTTTAACATTCGATTTAACTGAGGCATGTTCTTTTTGAACTCCTTGGTGACCTGAGAAATGGTTAAAATATTGATCTTTAAACATTAACTACTGATTTAAGCACTAAAAAGCTGAAGTAGTATATAGTAAAAGGGTAATTTATCCATTTAGTCACAAAGAATCATAAGCATACATTCTGATTCCTCAGGGCACAATCTAGCTGTGCCACCAAAACATCCAGCCTTGTCTTAAACTCCAGGAATCTAATCGCTTCATTCTGTTTCCTAATGGAGTTGGCAGAGTGAACCCTGGCCGATTCCAGATTTCTTAACTCAATGGCGGATTTAACCATGAGTCTTTCGTCCTCCTCCTCCTTCATACACTGATAGTACATCCGCTGCTACACACATAGTTAAATTAGATTATTTATGGTATTGCTAAATATGTGATAGTAAAAATCTTACTGCTTCTCGGGATTGGAGCCTCAGGTTTGCCTGAGTGTCCATGAGGGACTGGTTGCCACCCATAACTGAGGAAAAAAATAAGAAAATGTTTTTTATTATTTTGTAATTTTTAAAATTTGTATTTATATGTATTTGTAGTTAAAATGTCGTGTATATTATAGCAATTAATGGTAGATCATGGCTGCAATCAACTCAATATTGAGGAGGCCAACCTGCTCAAATGGAATAGTTGCAAAACTGTCTAGATTGAAGTATATTCCATCAATTTTTAGAAATTATAAAATAAATGTAACAATCGCAGAAAAAACTGAAATTTTTCAAAGTATTTATAATGTACAATACACATACCACTCAACATACACCCACTGTATATTCAACCATAAACCCTGTAGACAAGCAATCGCAGATGGAATTTCATCTAGACTTAGTTGTAGGAGTAGAAATTACTCCAATGTATCGGAATTAGGAAAGGTAGAATCCGAGGAATCCGGAAGAACATGTACCCCGAAAACTTTAGAATTGCAAAAAAATGAATTTGAAATCAGCTACGAAGACTACTGGAGTGAAGAACAGATCGAGGAACTCAGAAATCAGAGGCCTGAACTGCTCGTGAGAGGAAAAGTATTCGTTCCAGCGTTCAGCACTTCAGAGTCTAAGCTTATTCCGTCAGATTTTCCAAACCCAGAAACCCAGGACCCAGAACCGGAAGAATCTAGGGGAAAGAGACCGAGGTCAAAGGATCTTAAGATATACGGGTTCATCTCGAGAAACAGAGCGTTTCACGGAGACGAGGTTCTGGCAGTCAAGTCCAGGAGGCAGAAATCGCCACCGCCTCTCAGTGAGTGGAAGGAGACTCCAGAGGAATGCAGAGTCATAAAGGTGTTCAACCGCTCAGAGGAACTTTATAACTTTTTGGCCACATTTAATTCAAAGGAGTTTTTTGACGATTCCCTGAATTACGTGAGATGTCAGCCGAAGGATACGAGGTGGCCCGGATTCAGAGTCCTCAAATCGGGAATTAGTGAGGAGATATTTAAGGAGCTGAGAAGTGTATCGCAGGATCAGAAGATACTGTGCATGTGCAAGTTCGAAGAATGGGAAAAGAATGAGATTGAACCTATAGGGGTTATCAAAAGCCTAATAGGAAAGGCAGGAGAAGCAAGATCACAAATGGAAGCAACAATGATATTTCACGGATTAAACCCAGTTGGATTTAGTGAAAAGGTATTAAATGATTTAAACCATTTAATAAAAGAAGGAGATGAAAGTAAAAACATAAATCGAGAGGATATGAATCATTTATACGTACTGAGTATTGACCCGCAAGACGCTAAGGACCTGGACGATGCACTGTCAATAGAGAAAATAAGTGACGATAAAGGAAAAGCCTACTATAAAATAGGAATACACATAGCAGACGTGAGCCACTACGTTAAGGAGGACTCATTGGTGGACTTAGATGCGAGAAATAGAGCTACCTCGGTTTACCTGGAACACCTGGTGTACCCAATGCTTCCAAGGGAGCTCAGCGAAAATCTGTGTTCACTGCTGCCAAACCAGGAGAGGCTGTGCTTCTCAGTGTTTGTGGAGGTGGCGGAATCAGGAGAGGGAGAGAAGATAGGGAATGACCTTTACCTGCAGAAAGTGGACTTTAAACTAACCACAATAACAAGTAAAAACAGGCTGGGGTACTACAACGCAAAGACAATCCTGTACAACACCCTTAACAAAAAAAAGGGAACTAAGGAGATGGACCTGGGATCTTTAGCGTTTGAAGACTTTGAAAAGCTAGTAAAGGAACTGGAAGTTGAAGATGAAACGAAACTGTCACTGCTGAGGCTGTACTACCTGTCGCAAAAACTGAGGTTTTACAGACTGAATCAACTGGGGGCAGTACATGTGGATATAGACGGAAGCATCAAGTGTCACATACCAGAAGTAAAAGGAGAAGTGGAAAGTGAAGAATTGGACAAATATATGAATAATAAGGGAAAGTTGGATAAAAAGTATCACCTTAAAATAGAAAAAATACCAAGAGAAAGCCATGAGCTGATAGAGGAGATGATGCTGCTGGCAAATACACAGGTGGCCAAATTCCTGTCTAAAAAAATAGACCTGTACCTGTTGAGAGTTCACGAAGACACAAGTAAGGCAGTGAAGGCCTACATACTTCAAGTGTTGCCGCAAAACTTGAAAAACCTGATTAACGCAGATGAGCTGGAAGTGACACAGGTGCTGAGTAAGTGCGAAGAGTACATGGACCCAGTAGCGTTCCAATCCCTTAGTTTCTCAGCACTTCAGAAGTTCAAAGAAGCAATATACTCGCCGATCAATAAGATGAGCACTTACGAAAATTACGAAGAAGTGGACCTGAATTATCAGGGGCACTGGGGACTGGCACTGCCGGTTTACCTGCACTTCACGTCGCCAATCAGAAGGTACCCGGACCTGTACACACACAGAATGCTGAAAAACATACTGTACTCGAAAGTGGAAAATAAGTCATATGACCTGTTATCAGAAATATGTGAAAGGTGTAACGTGCAGAAGAGAAGAGCATTTGATGCACAGAAGGAGTACAAGAATTACGCTTTCAACAAGTACCTGCAGTTTGTATCCTCAATATCACCAAGTTTAGACCCGAAATATTTGAAAACGTTGTCCATATCAAAGGCGTTTGTAAACAAGGAAGAAAAGGATGAGGATGGAGAAAAGAGAGATAGAGATGTTTGGGGGTACCTGTATGGAGACGCGGTTATCTCGAGCATTGTAGTAACGAATGAGGGGAAGTCCTGCTTAGGAGAAAAGAAGAGTGAGAGTTTGGGAAGGGTGTCGGTGGTTTTTTACATTCCGCTCCTGAACGAGATGAAGAGCATAAGCTGTGAGTCGCTGAACCTGGTTCCAATCAACGTTAGATTTGAAAAAAATAAGAAACAGAAGAAAGTGGTAAAAAGCTCAATACTAAACGCATACTACGGAAATAGTGAAAAGGAACTAAAGACAAGAAGAGGAGTGAAGGAAGAGAGCGCAGGAGGGCAGGAAACGAAGGTTCAAGGAGTAAGCGTGATGATGAAAGACAAAAGAATGGAGCTGTACATATACCAGAAGATGAAGGTTCTCCTAGTTCCGGGTTCAAAAATGTGGACTGTGAGAATTCCAGTGGACTACCTTAAGTAATAAGATAAATTTACACATATATAAGTAGTTAGGATTCCGAATAAATTCCAATACGCCCTTCTTCCAAAGAGGTACGAGGGTTTAGACAGGGATGAAATGGGTTATTGGTTCAAAAAATGAGGTTTTGTGTTGCTGGAATAAGGGAAAAAAGGCGGTGAAGAGCTATTAAACACATTATAAGAAGAGGATTCCCCATACCTGGAAAAGGTTAAAAACATCTTTCTAGATACACCTCCAAGTTCAAAATAAAACAATTTTATGCGATTAGGGTTTTTAATTAATCCTCTATCACTATTACTGATTTTAAATTGTTTTTATTTTTTGTGTAGAGTATCTTCAACCAAGCTCATCTGCAGAGATTTGGCGCAAGAATCCTGCGGATCCAGACAAGCTAACCATATGTTTAGACACCAAATACTAGACTTTAAGAGACTAACATATATTCTTAAAAATAATTGCAGTAATAAACAGTTTTTATATTCGGAATCGAAAGTAAAACCATTTTTAAGCAGTTTAATCAGTGATTCTACCGTCCTTCCAAACTTAAAACAAACTAAAAAGGCAGGAAGAACGTATATAAGCACAGAAAGCCAGAAACAGGAGTCGAAAGTAGAATTTACAAAGATGGCCTCATCCACAACAGTGACCTCCACAGAAACTGACACCTCTAGTCTGACGCTGAAGCCAGTGAAGAAGTACGTCGAAATATTCAGAAAGGACTATAAACCACCGGAATTTGACGTGGAAAATGTGTACCTGGAATTTGACCTGGACGATACAAAGACAAACGTGAAGTCAAAGCTCTTGATGAGAAGAAGACCGAACACACCACCTGGAAACCTAGTACTGAACGGAGATGACCTGGTGTGTAACAGAGTGGCAGTGGACGGAGTGGAGCTGAAAAATGTGCCGATGACAGGGTACACACTTGACGTAGACGGAAACATGACCGTTCCAAGCTCGTTTCTGCCAAAGGATGACTCAAAGACATTCACAGTGGAAACGGAAGTGACAATTAACCCGAAGGAGAATACGAAGTTAATAGGATTGTATAAGAGTAGCGAGGTGTTCTGCACACAGTGTGAGCCACACGGATTCAGGAGAATAACGTACTACCTAGATAGACCGGACGTTCTGAGCAGTTTTAAAGTTAAAGTGCAAGCAGATAAAAGAAAATACCCAGTATTGCTGAGTAACGGAAACAAGGTAAACTCAGGAGAAGTGGGAGATAAGCATTTCGCAGAGTTCGTAGACCCATTCGCAAAACCCTGCTACCTGTTTGCACTGGTAGCAGGGAATTTGGCGTCAATCACCACTACATTCAAAACGATGAGTGGAAGAAAAATACACGTGCAACTGTCCTCGGAACCGAACGACGTGGGAAAATTACAATGGGCACTAGACAGTGTGGTTAAGGCAATGAAGTGGGACGAGGAGAAGTACGGAAGAGAATATGACCTGGACGAATTTCACGTAGTGGCAGTGAGAGATTTCAACTTTGGAGCGATGGAAAACAAGGGACTAAACGTGTTTAACACGGCATTGCTGTTGGCAGACGTGAAAACGACAACCGACATGGAGTTTGTAACGATAATGAGTGTTGTCGGACACGAGTATTTCCATAATTGGACGGGAAACAGAGTAACATGTAGAGACTGGTTCCAATTGACATTGAAGGAAGGACTTACTGTTTACAGAGAGCACCAATTCTGCGGAGATATGTCGAGTAAACTGAGTAACAGAATAAGGGACGTCCAATACCTGATGTCAGTGCAGTTCCCGGAGGACGCAGGACCAATGTCGCACCCAATTAGACCGGAAAGCTACATTTCCATGGAAAACTTCTACACTGCAACAGTGTACGACAAGGGATCATTCGTAATAGGTAAATAATAAATTAATGAATAGACTAATTAATTATTAAATTCTCAATTTAATAATTAATCAATCAATTATTTATCTAATAATTAGATAATTAATTAATAATAACAATATTAAATTAATTAATTAACAAATAACAAATAGCTAATAAATAATCAACAAATAACTAATAACAAACGAACAAATTAATCACCATATAATTAGGAATGTATGAATCGTTGTTGGGAGAGGAGGGATTCAGGAAGGGGATGGACCTGTACTTTAAGAGGCACGACATGTCGGCAGTGACCTGTGACGACTTTAGAGCGGCGATGGCGGACGCCAACAACAAGGATTTGACGCAGTTTGAGAGGTGGTACCTGCAGAGTGGGACTCCGGAAGTTGAGGTGTTGAGGGCTGAGAGGAAGGGAGACAAGTTTTACCTGTTTCTGAAGCAAAGTACGCCTCCGACGCCGAAGCAGTTGGTAAAACTGCCGTTTCAGATACCGTTGAGAGTGGGACTGATAGGGAGGCACACTGGAGGAGACCTTTTGGGAAACGTGTTGGTGGAGTTGACTGAGGCGGAGCAGGAGTTCGTGCTGGAGCCGGTTTTGGAGGACTGTGTGTTGTCAATGAACAGAGGGTTCTCGGCACCAGTTAAGGTTAAGTATGAACAGTCTGAAGAGGACCTTTTGTTTTTGATGTTGTATGACACTGATGGGCTCAATAGGTGGAATGCCTCTCAGAGTTTGGCGACCAAGGTGGTGCTGGACCTGACTAAGGACGAGAGTGCAAAGGTTCCCGAAAAATACATGAAAGCCTTTGAAAAATTATTGGATACGGAAATGGACTACAGTGAAAAGGCGCTGTGTCTGGGTCTGCCAGACGTGGACATACTGGCCGAAAAAATGAAGCCGTATGACCCGGGCAAGTTATTTAGAAGCCTTAAAAAATTGAAAAAAGAATTGGGAAAAAGATATAAAAATCAGTTTTTGGAAATGTATAAAAGCCTTACATTGAAAAGGGGGTACTCGGATGAGTTGACGAAGGAGGATATGTCTAGAAGGTTGTTGAGGAATACAGCATTCAGTTACCTGGTGAGTTCAAGGGACATGGAGGCAGTTGACCTGGGACTGAAACACTACAAAGAGGCACAAGTGATGAATGATAAGTATACGGCATTCGTACAACTGATGCATATGGAGTTCCAAGATAGGGAGTCGGTGGTAAAGGACTTTTATGAATACGCAAAAGGAGATGCGGGAGTGGTGGACAAGTGGTTCAAGGCCCAGGCACTGTCAGAGTTGGAAACGAACCTGGATAAAATGAGGGAGTTGACAAAACACCAAGATTTCAAAATGAATAACCCGAATAGGTTCAACTCTTTGGTGAGGGTGTTCTCTTACTCTGAAAATTTCCACAGAGAGGACGGAGAGGGGTACAGGTTCCTGACGGACCAAGTGTTGACAGTTGACCCGATTAACCCTCACGTGTCGTCCAGGTGCTGCAATAAGCTGCTGATGTACGCAATGCTGGAGCCAGGGAGGTCAAAGCTGATGAAGGAGCAGCTGGAGAGGGTGTTTAAAACACCAAACATATCACCAGAGCTCTACGAAATAGCCAAGAAGGGACTGGAGTTTGAAACTTCATAAGTAAATAAATTAAATATCTAACTTTAATAAATATATAATTAAGATTAATTATATATTTATTAATGTCAATATATAATATATTGGCATATTATATTAATAATAACTAATTTGTTGATAATGTGTATAACATAACAATAATAAATGATCAACAAATGATGATTAATTATATGTAAAGAGTAAACGGATGTTGTAAAATATTAAAAGATCAGTTACAGATTGAATGAGAAATTAGGAGAAATTGGTGAAATTCCAGATAAAAAGTTGGTTAGAGGCTAGTTGGAGTACATAAAGAGCTTCTTCCTGGCTTGCTTAACACGCAAGTAGACCAAAAGACAAAAAAAACCAAGAATGTGGAAAAGAAAAACTAAAAAAACAATGTAATCGACCGGGTGGCTCTTGAAACGGTCGTAGGCAAAGGAGAGCTTCCAGTTGTAAGTGGAAGGAGCAGAAAGCCTGATTAGTTCCATGAAAAATAGAAAAAAATTAGAAAAAAAGGAATAAAACCCCTAAAAAATCAATAAAAGGTGGATTTAAATGAATTTAAATGATTTGAATGAAATAAATAAGTGGATGTGTAGGAGTTAATGAGGAAAGTGAGACCCACACATTGTAAGAATGTTGATTTAAAATTAAAAAATGAAAAAATAAATTACAATTTAAAAGATAAAGTGATTGGAAGAGGTATTTAGATGAGAATTAAGTGTCTATTTATAAATGTGTGTGAGTATGTGTGTCCATAAGTGTGTCTATATGTCTGAATCTGGGATTCAGGAGGAGTGAACCTTCTGATTTAGGAGGACTGCCCTCCTGGCGTAGCTCTGGAGCCTCTCCCTGGCGTATTCAGTGAACATTTTTGAAGATAAAACTGCAGATTCAAACATTTCTCTAAATTCTTCAAGAGGAACCTTGGACTTGTAGTCCATGTATATGATCTGTACATTAAGTTAGCAGAAAAGTGATTGAAAATTATCCCTTTTTAAGAAATTTAAAATACCTTGTCTGAGGAACTGGAAATCGCAATGCATAAAGAGCCTGTAGCGGCGTTTGATTCCATCTGATTGGGGTCTATACATTTATTCATTAACTTCGTATGTGTATAAACTAACCGGTCAAAACCACGGAATCCAGGTAAACCACGGTTGAGGAACCCACGATGTCCTTTATGGCCACTCCTGCGTCCACCAACGCCAGTCCAACTGCGTTGATCACAGTCGACTTGATGCTCCCATCGTACTCAATTACGTTAACAAATATGTACAGCGATGACCCCTTGTAACTGTGGTGAATGATCATTTCTTCGTAAATTGATTTTACTGAGAGTATCAGGTCCTTTATTAGTCTTTCGTTTGGCGAGTTCTTCACCTTCTTCTCAGTCGAAATCACGACTTCACAGTTTATTTCCACCTTTTCCTCCGAGATTCCGTAGGTGTTTCTCGTGATCTTGCCGTCCTGAGATAGAATTTGTTAATTTTATTATAATTTTTATTTTTATTAAATATTTTATCAGATAATTGGTATTTGTGTCTCTTACCTCCGACGGACCCCTTACTAGGACCTGAACTTTGTTTAATCCGTGTACTATTTCCGATACTCCGTCGTATTCCAGGGAATCTAGGCTACAATCTGAGCCGCAAAACACCTTCGTGTTTCTCACTTCGTCCTTCCTCCTTCCGTCTATCCTCAGCCCTTCCAGGCTAAAATACTCTATTTTAGACATAGTCTCAACTCCAAATCAACTTAACACAAATATTATACATTTTAAACTCCAATCTGATTTAAAAAATAAGAATTAATGAACTAATATGAAATTAAGTTGTGCCACACATAATAAAATGGCAATTGAACAAAACAAAATGGATGTAAATCTCTAAACTCATAAACTTTTTATTTTATCTTCTTTTGAATGATGATGCTCCTTCTGGCTCCACGTCTTCCTCAAGTGGCCTCTTTCTTCTGAAGTTTTCCTCCTCCTCTTCCTCTTCTTCCTCATGTCGATGCTGATCCTGACGTTGATGGTGATCTTGTTTTTGTTCGTCTTCCTCTTCCTCTTCTTCTTCCTCCTCGTCTGTAAATGAATTAATATTTTCACATCAAATTAAATAAGTCTTTATTATTATTTTATTATTTTGTTTAATGACTTACAGAAATCTTCGTCCTCCACATCCGGCTGATTTTCAGGATCAAACTCATCGTCTTCCTCATCATCCTCACTTTTGTACTCAGTCTCATAGAACTTTTTAAGCACATCTAAATTTTTTATTTATTTGTTTTTATTTGTTTTTTATTTTTATTTTTTTATTCTAAATACGCTTTCTCTTACCTTCGTCTTCTCCTTCTTCCTCCTCCTCATCGTCCTCCAGTGCCTCGTCTGACGAGTAGTTGTACTCCGCTCCGTTTGAGTCAACTTGGTCCAGCACTTCCAAATTTGGAAGGCATTCAAACACCACTTCTCTGTAATTTTTTTCGTTTGCCATTGGGTTCATTGCCAATCCCAGTACCACCAGGTCCGGCATCGTGCTCTGAATGCTTTATTAATTTCTAACTTACCAATGACTTCACATCATGTGGGTTTTTAAGGTGATTTCCTCCCATATGTAGTATCTTTAGGTTTGGGAACAGTTTGGGTATGATTGTGAAAACGATTGGGTCTGATATGTAGTTGTCTGTGAGCTCCAGCACTTTTAGGTTTGGCATCTCCGGGAAGTTCGTGAGTGACGTCAACCCTGTTCCGTTGAGTGACAGTTTACTAAGATTTTTGAATTTTTCCAGTTTTTCTCCTTCCTTCATTGTGATTGTTTTAATTGACGATCCGTCCAGGATGAGTTCCTTTACCTTGAGGTATACTGTTGAATCATCGTCTTCTTCTAGGCCGTGTTCGTCTCTGAAGTTTTTGAGTCTGTTTTCTAGGCAGGAATCCATTTTCTCTTTTTCCTGAGTAAATATGATGTCGGAATTTGTAGGACGTTATTTCAGCTATTTCACTATATACACGTGAAAGTTGTCTGATGTGTTAGTGTTTCAGTCACAACAACTTTCAAGTGTGTTTTAATAAGTTAAGCTAGTGGTAACTATGTTTTGTTTATGTATATGGAATAACGATAGACAACACTTACTTATGAACGTGAAGATGCTATCTGCAAAGGTGGAAAGGACTGACTTGGTCTAGATCTTTAAAAGGCTTAATTCAAGATTTAGAAACTTGAATATGAATTTTTCCTGGTGAATCTATCTGTCTAAATTATCAAATATGTGGGACACCACATACACATACGAGAAGGCTCTCTAAACCAGACATATAATAACTACCATGTAAAAATCATATCGTACATTTACGTTTTTTCTACTTTTTAGTTTGGGAATCTGGATTCTTGCGATTTAACCTGAAAGAGTGTGAATTTGTCAATTAGGACGTCATTCTATCAATAAAGCGTCTCTATTTGTTCAAATTTAACATTTCAAAGTTTAAAAACATCTTACCTGACTTGTGAAGGTACGAAATATTTACTGAGAGGCACTGTTTGTACTACCTTCTCCTCCTCAGGTTCCTTAACACTTGCACTTGTATGTTGTGGAGACTGTAAATTCGGTCCAAAATTTCTCAATGGAGGTGGTTGTGGAGGAAAATTCATGTAATTCGGCGGAACTGGGTACACCTGGATGAATGGAGGTGGTGGAGGAGGATTAAGTGTGTACGGAACGTTTGCAGGTCCTTCGTTTCCCCTGGGTCTGGGTGTGTAATTGAATTTTTTTGGTTCTCCTTTTAACTTAGTTTCCTGAACCTTATCCTGTAATAATTTGTAACCAAATTGTATATCTTACTTCTTTCACTTCTAACTTCGGAATGTTATTCATCAATTCCAGTTGAAAATCGTCTGGTGGCTCAGGGTCGTGGAACCCTTTCCTCTTCTTCACCGGTTCCTTCTTTACCTCTCCCTCAATTTCAATCACACACTTTGGTCCATCCTCAGATTCAGAGGAGTCTTCGGAGTCTATTAAATATGTTTTTATAATTTTCAAATATTGAAAATGCTAATGTTAAGAATTACCTGATGAGCTGGATTCCTCACTCTTCTCACTCGGACTCTCTAAATTTCTTATTAGTTTAATCCAGTTACCTGAATCTTCCAGGTCCTTCCCCTGCTTATTCTTAGTGTACTGGTCCCATAGCTTCTGAATCTTCTCCTTTCTCTCCAGAGATTCAGCGTCAATTCTTCCGATAATTGCTGTGTACAGTTATTAAGAACTAATAAATGTTATTCATACCCTTGTGAGTCAGTTCATCCAGCTCCTTTTTGAGCTTCTCAGGGTCTTCCAGGAGCTTTTTGGAAGTTCTCACTTCCAATCTAGCCTTCTTTCTCTAAAATATGCATTTTGTTTCATTTCTTTGCTCACCTTCTCCTTTTCCCTTTTTTTTACCCGTTTGTTGTAGGCTTCCAGTGGATTTGGCATAGTTCCACCTTATTTTAAATTATCTAATCATATGTTCTAGAATTTTGAGATGACATTTACTGAAATGAATTTTAAGGGTCCTTTCTCCTTTGTGAGGGCCCTAGTTAAGGTGTCCAAAATTTCAAAAGTTTTTAATTAACATATACTTTTTATTTAGAAATAAAATTACAAATTTATTTATGGTTATTTCAGTCCCTAGCTGGACTGTGTGTTTCCTACTTCTACATCTTCCTTGGTTGAGCCTTCTGCTCCTTGTTGTTCCTGGTAATTATACAATGAATCTCTATTATTTTGAAAATTTTTCAGGTTTTTAACTAGGTCTTCCAGTCTTTCTCTCGGTGAGTTTTTAACTATGTTTAGTTGCTTTCCTTTAAATTTAAGTGTGTCTCTTACAAACCTCAGTCTGTCTTCTGTGTTTTGCATGGCTAACGCATCGTATCTTTCTGTCGCATTGAGGTGGTAGTCAAATGCCGAGTATGCTGCGATTTGTGCGAATCCCTGGTTCACGTCGTTTTTTATGTTAAATTTATTCAACCTGTCGTCTATGATATCAAACAGCTTAGTTCTGTTTTTCACTCTGGTGTGTGCGTACGGCTGTTCCAACAACTCCATAATTTCCGCTTCTGCAGTGTTACACGTGTCATACAGGTTAACTATTTCATCTACTAATTTCGGTATATTTTCGGGTTCCTGTAAAACAGGCTGATCTTCGTACGGCGACACTAGTGCCTTGATGAACGGTTCCTCCAACACCACTCTGTTAATCAACACCCTCCCCAGCACTCTTCCTGTCACCAGCAGATTCTCTCCAGATCCGTCGTAAACTGTCTTCTTTGACAGCAGTTCTGCGTAAACCGCCAGTGGCGCCAACTGTAATGACTCCGGACTCAGGAAGCACAGTCCGTATATCTGAACACATTTTTATTCTTTCAACTTACCTCTTTATCTCCCAGTTTATCTAATATAGAGTTAAATGTACTCTCCACGTGCTTCCCTCTAAACCTGATAGTATCTTCGAATCCGATCTGGAGCGGATTCGGGTTAAGTGAGTACTGGTCTATCAGTATCGGGAAGAAAGACAGTACTTTTTTTCCAGGTGTCCATTCCACTGGCCACTCATTTATCCTTCCGTTCGACACTCCTATCTCATAGTCTTCTACTTTAAGCTCACTATTTAACCCCGATCCGTATATCACTGGTCTTTCTCCTTCTTCCCATTCTTCTTTACTTTTTCCGTCTAGGTTTGTCGTTACCGTCTTAGTCTCCTTTTGATTTTTATTTTTTTCTTCCTGTTCTTTCTTCACTGACTTTAGTCCTGTTGATTTAGTTATGGAATCCCAGTCGAAATACTTTTTATCTGCTGATTCCTCAACATCTTCAGTCTGACCTTTGGAATCCCTCGGACTAAGATCATTATTGTCTATATAATCTACATTTTCCTTTTCCATTCTCTCCGAAACAGACTTATAGTCTTCCTCTCCACCTACACCTTCTAACTTTTTCAGATCAAAATCTTCATCTTCGTTCTTCTTTAAGTATGTTAAGCTGACTACCTGTCTAACTTCCCTTCCACACCTTTGTGTTCTTGGGAAATTAGATGAAATGAAGTTGAAACTTTGATTGAGACATGTGAATTCAGGTCTTTTAAAAATACATTCTACTCCCCTTAAAATGTTTACGTTGTTTGCGATAAATAAATTTAGTGTAAAATGGAGGAAGATTGATAAAATCTTACACATATGCATTATAGTCGCATGTTATATCATCTGGAATGTGTGTGGTATTGTATAATTTATTTTATCAAGTTTATTATACAATAACAAGTTAGGATTCCATCAAGGCCCCCATTCGAGATTCATTTTATTTAAACTTCCACTGTTCTCAATAAGTGTAACATATACAAATGCTTGTTTTAACCTATCTGTTATACACCGAAAATACCTAATTTTAATATGAATAAGAAATTGGAAATGTTACTGAATACACTCAACAGGGTCAAAGATGTGTCCCTAAAATTCAAGAATCCTAGCTTTAACTCTTATTTTTTTCAAAAGGTAAGGTTCCCAGTGTAAATATACAAATATTATAAATTTTTGAATATCGGTGTTGGATCATCGAGTTAACAAAAATTCTTTCACACATATTCAATAAACCAGTTTACTTTGATAAATATTCACTCATATAGGCGGAAGACACCATTAAAATGGTCAACGATAAAAGGGATTCCTTAACACATGAGGAGGTAGACAAGTTGATGGAGGAATACAGTGACCTGGAGCAGGTCCTAAACAGACAGCAGGTTGTCCAAAATATGTACTATAGCGACGAACCTAAAGTTGAGAAATAATTTATTATCTAATTTACCTGCTAGTTTATTTTCTATTTGACACTTAATGTGAGGTACTGAGGGACTAGAGAGGAAACAGTAAATATCTTTGTAGTTTGTCAGTTTATTTTAAAAAATTTTAATGTAACAATAGAATGTAAAAATCAAATTGTCATTTCCTCAGACATTTGATAAATCCCTTTAATTTCAGAATTTTTGGAAGTTTACACCTTTTTCAATTATTTAATGTTTTTAATCAAAATTTATGATTTTTTAAGAGGATTTTAATTAATATGGGTATCAATAATGGATACAAAGTCAGGGGATACTGAATTGAAGGTATTTCCAAGTGAATCGAGGGAATATAACCCTTACTCAACCACAGTAAACGCAGTAGGAGAATTTAAAGACATAAAATTAAATAATGAACATCATAAAGACCCGGAAGAAAATAAAAATAAAGGAAATATATACACGGAATTTATAGAAATGGGCCTATCGGGCTCCGATCCTCCACCTTTAATGGACCCGAGTCCCGAAAGCAGCTCAAAGTATATAGGAGCAGAAATGAACTTTGGAAGCGATAGTATGCAACTAACGAAACAACATAAATTGATAATCGCAATAGCGTTCTCACTGACGTTTCTGTCAAACTTCGTAGGACACTTCATCAGAGAACCGCTCTTCACGACCAAAGTGAACATACAGTCCAGCTTCGGAAGTACTACGCTCCAGCTGGAGTACCTGGACATATCGTACATATTCTGGTACAGCATAGGACAGTTCCTGACGCCAATCGTGTTTCCGAGAGACCACGTGGCGATGTTCGTGTCAATCTTCCACTTCCTGATGGGAGTGACTCACTTCATGCTGTTCATATGGGAGAATCTGCCCGGCTTCGTGTTCGGATACGGACTCACAGGGTTCGCCTGCGCGTTCCTGTGGCTGGCGATGTACACGGATCTACACTCCTGGCTGCCGATCAAATACAGGCTCATCCTGATCACGATGTGGTGTACCTCCTCTGAACTAGGTAAGAGCTAGACATCAAAACAAGTTTAGGGCTGATACTGGGGACGATCATGTGCGCAAAGATACAGACGGACAAGAGGTGGAAGGTGCTGTTCGTGATCACGTCGTTCGCAAACTTCGTAACTGCCTTTCTGCTCTACGCATGCTACATAAAGCCGAAGAGAAACGCAGAGGACTCGGAATTCCTGAAGGAATACATACCCAGAGAAAAGCTGTTTGACCCGGTAAACATAAGTAAAGAAAATACGAAAACGATACTAGAAGGGTTAAAAAAGGTGTATAACCAGGGAACCGAACAGCTGGAGTTGGAAACACTGCCGACGACAAACCTGGAAATACCCTCACAAGAGAGACCAAATTATGTTAAAATGGTGCCAAGAGTAGTAAAAACATTAGTTAAAAAGGTTAAAGGATTCGTTCAAAAGATAGGAAAGGCATTTGTTAAGGTGTTTAGGGAACATATGGACGTGATGAAGAGGGTGAAGTACCTGAACATGTACACAGTGGCACTGATGTTCCTGACGTCAACGAGGAACTGCTTCGCGTTCTGGATATCGTTCTACCTGACCACAGTGGTCAAGTTCAGCATCCAGAACGGGATATACGCGACTCTGATATTTCAGCTGGGATCTGTGATAGGATCAGTAATATCCGGAACACTAAGTAAAATTCTGCTAAAAAACTATCACATGACGTCGGCGACGCTGTCCTCACTGTCGAGTCTCATCGCAATATCGTCAATCTACTTCATAGACATGACGAAAATATTCACCGCCTTCTCCTACGTGTTCATGGTCGGCCTGTGTACCAACTGCACGGAGATGATCATGATCACAAGGGGAGTTAAGGCGCTCGCTGAGACCACCCTAAGTAAGAAAATAAAAATAATGAAAATTTTAGACGAAGAACAAAGGGATTTCTCACTTTCACTCGGAACAATGTTCTCAGTATCGACCTTCCTGTCACTGTTCCAGGGATATATCGCAATATTCATCGCACACCAGTAAGTTTTAAGACACATGGGAAATTAAACTATTTAACTGAAGTTAAAATTAAAAAATAAATAATAAAAATAAATTTTTAGCCTCGGATGGAAGTTCGCATTCCTCTACTGCTCCATGATGTTGCTCTGCTCGACTGGGGCCCTCTCAGTCCCAGCGAGGAACGAAATCAGTAGATTATCCAGCTGAATTTGTAAATTTTAATATATTATTCAATGTTTAATAAATTAGACATATGTAGAGGTTTCAAACATCAGATAATCAGAGTTTGAGTTCCTTTGAATTTTGAGAGTTAGAAAATTTTTAAAATTATGAAAAGCGTTTGTTAATATTCCTAGAATATAAAATGGGCTTTTCTCTGAGGGATCTCATGAAAAGGGAGAAGGAGTCCCGAAAACGAAATCCTCCTAATTCCGAAGAAACAAACAAAAACAAAGTACAAAAATTATCGCAAAAGGAACCAGAGGCCAGTGATTCCACCAGAACTGACCTAAAACCACCATTTGAAGCCAAATCTTCCGAATTTGAAGATAAAAAGGCAGAAACATTGAATCAAGATGGTGGATTAAGTGGATCTGAGACTCAACAGGCTGTTTCATCATCCTCAAAAACAGAAGAGGAACCCAAATTCACAGTTCCACTTCCTCTTTCTAGGGGAAAAAACGAGGAAACACCTTCAGACTTTAAGAGAACTGAATCTCAGGACTCAGTGGGACTCGAAGTCCTCGAGGAGACCTACGATCTCCTCGAGGACGACGAGTCTCCCACTGCTCCTGAGGAAGGTAAGGATCACAAACAGTCAACATCGGAAACAAATAAAGAATCTGGAAAATTTGGGAAATTTGACCAATTGCCCTCTGAATCTAGGGATCAGCCTTCTTCAGAACTTTTTGACGAAAACCGGCTGGTCTACGAGCAGCTGAACACTGCCTACTGCAGTAACCTCGACTTCGAACACCGGAACATTTTAAGGGAGGTTGGAGTTGAGGATAACCTGGACCAGTACGACAACCTAGAGAGTGAGGACGAACTAGACCCTAGTCAGAACAAGAACGTGATAACCTCCTCAAACTTCGGAGTCTCCTCGATCTCCGTGAGTGCCGCCGAGAACCTCCCCGTGGGCTTTTTCGACGACCAGAACGTAGACGCCAAGGCCCGGGGAAAGCTCACTGCCAAGGAGGCCAAGGAGAAGATCAAGGAGCTCTCCAAGAGGCGTTCCTCCTACCTCAAGGAGGCAAAGTACATTCAGGAGAAGTACATGGAGAGCTACCGGGAGAAGATCAAGATGGAGAACGACCAGGAGGACCAGACCCAGGCCGCCGTTGAGCTCCAGGACAAGCTGGCCAGAATCAAGGGCGACCTCAAGGTCGACACCTCCAACCTCAAAGTCGACCCTGAGAGAGACTCCAAGGTGGACGAAGTCCTCAAACAGTATGCAGAACTCGACTACGACGACCTCTCCTGGATGTCCCGGTCCCTAGTTTAACCAATTTTACCATAATTTTTTAACATTTATTATTACAATTATTGTTGTTATTGTTATTATTATTGCTATTGTTATTGTTGTTGTTGTTGCTATTATTATTATTGTTATTACCATTATTGTTATTATT
>JAQQTN010000084.1:0-13690 GCA_029379255.1 Theileria luwenshuni
AACATTACTCTTTTCAAGTTTAAGTTTATCCTCAAATTCTCTGGTTATCCTATACCCTCTACAGTCCAAAACCTCGTTAACACCAATATTGCCCTCACTTCCATTTATTCTATTTGGTGATAAATAATTTTTAATCAAGTGTCTTAATGTCTCAACTAACATTATGTACATTTTATTCAAATCATCCTGTAAATGTTCAACATCTACCACATTGTTTTTCAATGTGTTAGACAACAGATGTATTAATCCTGAAACTGTCACATTCTCTTCAAGCATTAAATCAATATTCGTAAGATAGTGTCCCAATATAGATTGTACAACATTAAGAAACACTATAAGGTGTTGTTCACTATTTTTACTTTCATTTGCAATTTTAAAATGTACCAAAGGATCATAATAACCCTTATTATTGTTAGATAATTCTACTCTTTTTACATTTGTAAAGTATGCCTCTTGTATACAATTCAACAATAAACTCATTTCCTGGTATTCAAACCTCTTAACTACTAATAGCATCATGTTTGATGCCATCTCATATTTATTTTGGTTTATTTGAAACAGTATTCTTAACAAATTAGACAATTCTTCTGCTGAAACCCTTCCCACTTTTGATGAATAAAAGTAATCCATCACCCCGTATATAAATATATGGTAACACGGCTTTAACTGTACAAATAACCTATTCAAACTACTATAAATCCCTTCCTGACACATCCCTAATTTTTTCCAGAAATCTTTTGTGGATTCTCCCCTAACAATAAATATGTTAAATAGCCTCTTTATGATGTTAACTGACATAATTATCCTATTTTCATTGTTATATATTTGTATGTTTGTGTGAAGTATTTCCATAATTTCATTCATATTTTCAACCATATATTCCTTAACCCTCTCATTTCCAATCAAATTTCCTTTAACACATCTATTATCACTTTCTAAATCAGTTGATGTTCCATTTAATTCTGAATTAAATCTACCATTCAATTCTGCGTTTGATTTACCATTCAATTCATTGTTGTTACATAAATTATTATTATTAACAATACCGGGATTATTATTTACAATTTTAAAATTATAATTTACCCTTTCAAAAAAAGTCTCTATCAACTGTATGAAATAATTCTGGTTGGACAACTTAATTGACTGTATAACATTTTTAAGAACAAACTTTACCAACTTGAATTCGTTTAGTGTCACCACCTTACTTATCTTCTTTGAGTCCGTAATCGATTTCAGAAGGTTAAGTACTATTTCAACACTTTCTTTATGGTACATGTTCCACATATATGTATTCATATCAATAAAATATATTTCTTCTGTTAATTTTCTATATCCATCTAATTCTGTTTGATGTTGTTGTTTCAAATCTTTACTCCCATTTTCCTGATGATTTGATATAAATATTCCATCGTATCTGTTATTACCATTCACCATGTTTACAAAATACATTTTATTCATCTTCCTAAAGTTACACATACACATACTTTGCAAGTAACTGATACTTCCCTTTATCTCCACTATATTTGCCTTTTCTATCATTTTTGTGAAAACATCATTATCTGTGAATTCTGCCATTATCATTTTACAACTTTCATTTTCTTTCTGAATTTGCTTTTCATAATGACCATAATCTACATAATTTTCAATATCACTGTTATCTTGATAATTTGCACCATTCTTATTGTTCTTTTCTTCCACTTTACACATATTATCTAACACATCTCTATAAAATTTTTTCAGATTTAATGGCAACCTATTTGTACATACAACCTTTTCTCTCAATATAGATTTATAATTTTCGGGTAAATATTCTAAATATTCAAATTGGTACTTATCACTTGACATTTTAAAGAGTTCAAATATGTAATTCGGTATTATTTTACTCATTATCTTATTTATGCACTTCCACCTTTCTATTTTTGTATCTTCAGACTCCTCATTCTCTTTTATTTCTAAGTTAACTGGGTACAATGTATAATTTGAATTTGTTTTTTCAAACCTAACCTCATATGCCTTTATAATAATGATGAGAATAGGGTAAACAAAACATTTGAATACCATTTCCACAAACCCTTCTTCAACCTCCTCATATCCACTTAAACAACAGATTGATCTAATTTTATCTTTTAAATATTCATTATTTTCATTAATTTCAATAATTTCTTTTCTATACATATTTCTGAATATCTCCTTTATTTGTGACAAGACTTGACTCAATAGTGATGTTATTGTACACTTATTATTTGTGATGTTAAATATTAGGTGAAGAATCAAGTACGGTTCCATTTCTATCACCTTTTCTAAGTTATTCATATTTACTACTGTCTCCAGTATCACATACCTACTCCTCACTGTCGTTGACTTCCTCATACTTTCAATCAGTTTTTCCACCAACCCATCTCTTGCCAGGTATGAATCGTTAACATCAAGTGTAACATCAGGTCCTATTGCCTCATTGTAATACAATGAATATCTTGGGAAAACCGAATTGATTAGTTTTTTGTATATGTACATTGCCAGGTGATTTATGGTCTTAATCTTATTGTTGAAATAGTCAACCAGGCAGTTACTCAGGTCCAGTAAACTCTCCAGGTACTCTCTCATGTCATCCTCCCCCTCATGTTCCAATAAACCTGGTTCTTTGTCATCTTGATTAATGTTATCTCTTAAGTTTGAATCATTTAAATAACTTTTATTTCCATCTTTATTGCTATTGTTAAGAAACAGTGTGTATGACTGTATTGTCTGTAGTATTGAATAATTCACTAAAAAGTTGTTATTGTTCTTTGTGTAATCTCTAATGATTCTGTAACACCTAATCAGTATTTTCCTTTTAACTAGGTTTGTAAAAACATTACTGTTGTCGTCTAAACTCTGGTTGTGATAAAGGTGCAATATTACTGCCCTAACTGTATAAATGTAGTTAGAATTTGTCAACTTGCTGGTAAATCTTCCAATCTTTTCCAAATGTTTTCCTTCATCAGTGTTTTTATCCTCATAATCAACAGTACCGGTTACTATACTCAATATTCTCTCATCCTCCCCCCTGTAAACAAGAATGAGTAATGATGCTATGTAACATATTGCTGATGACGATACAAGTTGGTAGTTTTTAGATTCATTCAGGAGTGTAAACTCAAGATTTGAAATAAGGTCACTAATCAGTTTATTGTTAACATCGTAATTCCTCATCAATTTACTATAAATAAGAAGGTTAATGCACTTAAGTCCCTGCAAAACTCCCCCTGTTTCCACCCCTACTTTTGCAAGGGTTGAGTTTTGTAAATGGCTACCATCTATTTTAAAGTTGTAACTTGAGTCATTTGCGATACTTAGGTAAAGACTTATTATACTATCAAAAAGTTTATTTATTTCATCCTTATTAAGTGTTTGAATAAGGTTAAGGGTTAAAATTATATATATTTTACACAGTCTTATTTCTACATCCCTTTTAAAGTGGTTAATACTAGGGTCACTGGTGGTAGATAAAGCTATTAAAAATGTGTATACTTGTTTAGAACTGTTTGGAATCCCTTTGATTATAGATATTATCTTATTGGAGTAGTTTTTGGAGCTCGAATTGAAGTCAGCTTCACAGACAAGCTCCAGTAGATAGTGGCACAGAGCCTCCAGAAATCCAGGCTCTTCAAATTCTCCTCCATTATTTATTTTACAATTTACATCCTTTAAAAAAGACTGTAATTTAGTTAATCCAGTCAAAAATTGCGATTTGTCATTCCGGTATGAGATTAACTCAAAGTCAAAATTAAATGTTGAACTTTTAGAGGATAGTGTACAAAGTGTGTCGAAAAGTTCCTTTGATTTATGAGAATTTTTTATGGTATTAGTGCTTAAACATTTTTTTGGTGTTTTTTTGTAACAATCGTAGAGAATCTCTGGATCATCGTTTGATTCTACTCTGAGTGTGGTATTATTCTGTAGAATCATCTATTATACATCATTTATAAAATGCCTTCCGAAAACAATATAATTTAAACTGCATTTATCAACAAAATATTTTTTAAAATAAATAGTTTAATCGCACATAATTTGTTGTCGTTGTAGCCTGATATACTGCTGAAAATATTCTCTATTTTTTTCATTACCCCTAATCTTAACGTTCTTATTTGTCCAATTATATTTTTTAAATATAACAACCCATAATTTATATTGAAAGAGTTTAGATTTATATTTGTTACACAACATTTATTTATTTCTCACTTTTATTGTATTTTTTCTCTTAGAATCAATCTTATTTTACTTTTATCATTTATATTATTTTTAGTATCTGTATTAATATTTAATTATTTATCAATTGATTCTTTTTTCTCAAAATGTGTTCTCATATTAATCTGGAATACCTCTATTCCACGAATAGGTATTTACTCGATTATGATGAGTGCTCAGAACTACTGTATAAACAGTCTTCGCAGATTCAGAACATACTTAAGTCCCTAATTATGAGAAATAGAAGGGAAGATGAGTCACTCATAAAACTAGACTCCTTTAACATTTTGATAAGCGAAAAGGTCCTAAACAGAGGATGCACATTGTCAATCAATCAGGATAAAATAATAAAATTCTCTCGTGGAAATATCATGGAAAGCAAATATAATGAAGTTAAATACTTAATAAGTAATATGAGATTGACAGTTCCATACAGCAGAATCGTAAACGATGTCATAGTACAAATACAAATATTAATGAATAGAATAAATATGGACTCAAATAGAAAAAACGACCACGATTACACAAGATCAGACAACGAAATAGGTAATTATGATAAAAATAACATAATCATAGAGTACAGTTCCAAGTTCAATGACGATCAAGATTTTCTAGATAAACAGTACAACCACTATAAAACGAACATGGATTTCAATATGCATCTACTGAGGAGTTACTTGAATAACCTGGTAGTCTGTAAAATGCTACTGGAACTGGACCTGGAGAGAATATTTTACATAAGAGCAAAGTTAAAAGCTTATTTACATTATTACAGTTATAGAAGGAAGGGAGACTACTCCCTGTACATCAGAGGCCTGGAACAGCTGATAATCTACAGAAACCTCTTTAAAATAAACATGGTACAGTTCCTAGGCTACTTCATTGAGCCGGTTCTGAGATCGTGCTACACAGACTTCCTAATATTTAAGCAACTATTTAAGGAAACACTCGACATGTCAAGGAAATACTTGATCTACCACGTAAACCTGATGGGAAAAAACATACTTCTATCAGATAAATACATTTAATATATTTAATGTTGTAAATAAATAAGTTGCTAAATTAATAATTATTTTTTTAATTTTTAATTAAATATCTAAATGGTTGTTATAAACCATAATTAGATGATCTTTATTTTATCATCTAACAAAGGATGTTGTAATCCATATCTAGGGCTTTTGTAAGTAAAATGTATCTTCAAAGTGGGTGTTTTGTCCATAGTACCAAGAATCTATTGATTCATCTTTCATGAGTGTGCTGTAGTTGAAGGTGGGATACCTTAACCTAGAATTTGAAAATAGTAAGATTAAGGAATTCAAACGAGGGGAGATCCCATTTATAAATTCTCTTATCTTAATCAATACAATATTTATTATTACAATAATAATAAATATTGTATTGAAAATCAACTTATTTAAGAAGTTCTGAAAAACAGAAAGATAAGAGATCCCACTCATATCACCTAGCTTAGATAGGTCTAAGTAATAATACGAAGATAACAATTAACTGAATTGCGAAAACGAATATCGGAATCATTTTATTATATCGAAAGTTGAAAATAATATTTAATAGATGGTAGAGTAAATAGATGTATTGGGGTTAAAATACAAGATCCACCACTTAGAACAAAGATATATGTAGATTTAAGATATCAAAAGATTAATAACAGTAAAGTGAGAAGATATTTAACACATAACAGATCAAATAAACAAAACCTTGTTCAAAATTAAAGATTCAGTTTAGATTTAATGTTTAAAATATATTTAAAGTTACTTTTAATTATTTAACATGTTTAATATGTGAAATGAGAGTATTTATTGTGATTTAGGGTAGCCTCACTATAAAAGTGATAAAAGGATATCCAGTTAGTTCTCACTCATTCTACCTCAATATTTAATTTTTAAATGAAGCAAAGTTTCTCAGATGAGGTAGAAGACATCTATCACGAAAACTTATACTACGAATCCTTGAGGGAA
This sequence comes from Theileria luwenshuni, assembly GCA_029379255.1. NCBI lineage: Eukaryota > Apicomplexa > Aconoidasida > Piroplasmida > Theileriidae > Theileria > Theileria luwenshuni. Next base: position 6,204 of record JAQQTN010000084.1, read on the forward strand.
ACCAACGATGATAGTTCGACAGTAGTTTAAACTCCCATATATAATATTAAACATAAATATATTATGTTTATAATTTTTAAAATTTATTTAATTTTCACTAACAACAAATATAGGACATAGAATCAGGTTTCCCTTTGGACCGAATCCAAATGCCTTCGTAACCACCTTTTTTCTCTCAATGGGCCAATTCCTGTTCCTTTTTACAATTATGTAAGCTTTAATCAGATTTTATTATTCTTAGATGGCGATACTCAAAAAGAAGCCTTCATTTATACATATCCTTTGCTTTATTTGTCGTAAATTTTCTCGCGATGAAGAAACTGAATACTTCCGATCCCGGAATAATGCCCGTTGACCTACACCTGACTGAATACCTACAGTCGTCAATTCCAGCAAAGCTAATCAACATCAACGGGGTTAATATTTTACAGAAATGGTGCAGTAAGTGATTCTTACTAACATTAGATCTATCTATATTCTATTAAATTTCTCAATTTATAAAAATTTTCAGGTAAATGCAGACTTTATAAACCCCCGAGGACAAACCACTGCCCTTCTTGTAACAGGTGTATCAACCGCTTTGACCACCATTGCACACTGTATTATACCTTAGTAATTAGATTAACTCACTTTAATTAGTTAATCAATCAATTAATTACACATATTCTGTCTTTCCTTTCTAATCTAATTGTCAATTTAGACTTTCAAACTGTATCGGATACAACAACTACAAGTTGTTCATCGGATTTGTAACATTTCAAATGCTGCTGCAACATTATTCAGTCATAACCCTCTACCACCTTTTAGAGGTAATGAATTTATCAATATTCCTAAATAATCCCTTTAAATCTAAATTAATTTTTAGGAAATGTATGGCATCTTCAGTCTATTCTCAAGTCGTATCTATGTACTTTTAATGAGAGACCATTTTTTCATGTATGTTAACTATTTAACTAAATTAAGATAAATTATAATAGTAATTAAATATCAATAACAGCAATAATAAAAATAACAATAGTAATAACAATAATAACAATAACAACAAATAACTAAATTTTTTAGATTTGTCTTTTTTGTTGTATGCGTTGCTCTCGGCGCATTCTTTACGTACTATAACATTTTTAACAAGTTTCTGGTGATAACTAATCAGACTCATTACGAGTTCCGAAACAGGACATATGATAAGAATCCATATAATGAAGGTAATTTTATAAACTAATAAATACCAATGTTTAGGAATTATAAATAACTTGCTGTCATTTAATAATCTGCCATATCAGTGGTTTTAGAGAATTTAATATTTTTGGTTTTATTATACTGTTTATGTTAATTAGCAGTTGTTGAATGATTGGATATATAATAGATGTAAATAGATTAATGTGAAAATAAATTGGTGAAAAAATACAATAGTGTAAATGAGGATTGCTGTGATAAAATTATGATAATTTACATGTTTAATGCGATAGGGTCTAGTCCTCGATCTGGACGTCCTGGTTAACTTTGTTGTCGAAGTTTAAATCATCATCCCAAACTGAAGGAAATATTGAGTTTTAAACGTACCGGCTTTGGGTCTGCTGGAATGGACGTGAGAATGGGTGGAGTAGGAGACTTTGATGACGCGGCCGTAAAGTTCTGAGTTATGGCGGTTGAAAATGGCGTGTTTGGCGTCCTCCTCCTCCTCAAACTCGACAAATGCGATGGATTTATTCTTATCTAATAAAAATATTAATTTATATGATAAATTTATTACCTTTTTCCTTGTCCTTTGGAATTTCTAGGTTTAAAATGGTGCCGAACTGAGAGAAGGCGGCGTAAAGAAGGTCCTTGTCGACGTCCTCTGCGATTCCTCTAATAAAAAGAGTTCTTTTGTTCTCATTGAGTTGAAGAGACATTGTAAATTTAATTTTAAAATAATGATGATAAATTAGAATACATAATAGATGTTCATTTTAAAAATATTGAATATGTGAGTTTGACACGATAGGGCTGTTGAGAATAGTCATAATTATATATATATTTTAACCATGTTTATTTAAATTTCATTTTTTAATTTCTTCTCAATTTAGCAATATAATCGCTCAAGGACTGGATATGTTATTTAACATATGTGTTATATCAATATGGTCTCGATTTCAAGTTCATTTCAATCCTCTGTTTTTAAATTCTAAAATATAAAGAATAAAATAAAATTTTAAACTATTTAAAGGGGTTTCAAGGAATATGGATAAACCCAGAGTTAGATCTAACTCGTGCCCGGACCTAACCAATCTTAAAATCACTCCTCAACTGGAGACTCAAGAAGTTCACTCAAAGTCAACCCTGAAAGTCAGCAGTTCAAGCTATCACATTCACCCATTCGTTAAACAAGAGAATGACTCACTGGTTTCAATATCGTCGGAACTGTACGGCTCAGAACTTTCAGAGGCATCGTCAGATGACCACGTCACAGTTGTATTCAAGTTTGTTTCTTTCTTATTTTTAGATATTTACCAAATTGATAAAATAACATACAAAATCATTCAGCTGGAATTACGGAGGAAATGAAGTGTACCTGGTGGAATTCAGCGAAAAGAGCAGGAGGATGATCAAGATGGTCAAGAGCACCAACTGCTTTACCACAATTCAAGAATTACCCAGAAAACTCTTCAGATATCGCTATTTAGGTATTTCCTTCGTACTTATCTCACAACCTAGTTATCTTTCAAACCAATCATTAAATTATTATTAGTTGATAACGTGCTTCAACACTCTCCCGATGACCCTTGCATAAAAACAGATGAAGGGATCGTCAACTTCATCGACATCACAAACTTTAAGCCCTCAGATTACTCAGTTCCCAGGGAACCACAGGAGGTTTGATGAGCATATTTAAATAGATAAGATTGACTAAAGATTCTAAATATATCATTGATGTTCTAATAATTGAATTTAGATGAATGTGGGAACGTTTGGAAACGAGGTCCCTGGACCGAATTACATGACCATGGAACCGCCCTTTTACCCTGATGTCCTAAATTACAGGTTTGGATCTACTCATTTTTGTAGTTATTGAGATGTTTTAATAAACTTCTGATTCTTAACGCCAATAAAAATGATTAGATCTCCTGATTTTGAGAACTCCAGGAGGATGTCAAACGATATACACGTGATATCTAACCACATCTACGAGGATTCAACTGCCAAAAGTTTCCTAGGGTAAGTTAATAATTGATTGGAAATGTCAATAACCTATTTAACATTTTGGATTTTGATTGAGAACTAATTTATGGTTCAGGGAGGGATATAACAGTTACCTGTGTGTGTACAGATGGGCCAACGAACTGTCGAAGGTACAGTGCCCACCAAGGTACTCTATTATCTATTTATAAGTAGAACAGAGTGAATATTAGAATAAAATTTCAATAACTTAGATACTAAGCCATAATTATTGATAGATCGGTTTGTTTCATATACGTGACTCTGGACGAACACGGATCGGAATACAAAATTAACCAGAAGTTAGCCTTCCTGAACTTATTTCAAGTGGAGTAATTTTCTAAATTTTAATTTATATATAAATTAGTAGTAAAACTGTCGATAGAGAGTCTAGGAGCAAGATTCCACGTCCCCATTCTTTAACACCTGGAATAAGTGGTCATTCATTGGTCACCAACTGAGTATTATTTTATATATTGTACCTGAATATTATCTTATATAACCAGCTGTTATTGTTAAAAATCCTTATAAATTAGTTTGTGGAAAATATAAGTAAAATTAGAAGGCAGTACATGATCGTTTGGCTGAAATAGAGGAATTTACCCAAAAAATGTTATAATGGCAGTCTCTTTTATAACTCCCACTCTATACTGGTTCCTAAACCTGGGAGTGTGCCAAGTTTACCCCGGATACAGGACCTTCCTTTACCTATACGGAAGGGTGCTGGGAGTGTCAAAAGGTAAAGAAAAACCGCAGTTCAGGTCACTTTATTACGCACATCACTTTGTATACTGGGGAGTATACATGCTATACTCGTATTTTGAGTCGCTATTCCCGTTTCATAAAGTGGTACCCTTCTACTATGAGATGAAACTGCTCTTCTTCTTCTGGCTAGGCTCAGACCACTTCAAGGGAGCAGGGTACCTGTTCAACAGGTACCTCAATAACCTGGTTCTGGAAGCAAGAAAATTCCTAAAGAAAAACCTGGATCAGAATGTAGACGAGAAGATGAGGACCACGTTTACAGAATTCCTAAAAAATCTAGGATCTCCAGAGGACCTAGACTTGGGAAACCCGGAATCATGTTTTTTTAAAGATGACCAAGAGTTAAAAACAGCAAAATCGGAAGATAAATCAGACGAAAAATCAGATTAAATCAAAAAATATAAAAATAAAACAATAAAACTTGAAAAAATGCTTGAATTTACATGCCCAGAATGTTAAAAATACTATACCAATCACATAAATTTTTAATGATTTTAAACCTAATTTATTACACATTTATTATATATATGTGTATATAAATGTGTATGTTTATATTCATATGTTATACGTAATTGTATAGAATATATATATATAGTTAATTATGTATATATTTGTTATAATGTATATACATATTAAATATACACTTAGTATATATTACTCTATATACATAATAATATATATTACACACTACATTTAATTATATATTAATAAAATTATAAATTAATTCAAATAAAAATTATATGTTAAACACAAAGTGAATACCAATTTTATCATCTTCTTTAGATAACTGTATAATTCCCTCAGTTGAAAGAGTTAGGATTGTCAGAAAACACACTGATGCGGTTCTCTTTGAAGTGAAATCTTTGGGGCATAAGTCAGTAAACTGACAGACTTTAGAATTCCTTATGAAGTCGATTACTCTCTTTTTGTAGTTATCTTGTTTAACCTTTTTATTATTACTCTTCTTCTTAGTAATTTCAACGTTTCTTTTAATGTATGTTTTAGTCTTATTTATGTTGGTTATCCTGGTTATGCTCTTATTGGTATTGGGATTGTTACTCTTTATAACTGACATTAACTAAAAATTAATTTAATTAATTTAAAATTACATAGTTGTTGTATCTTTTAACAAGTCTTAGTTCAAATTCGAAGTTTGAATACAAATTTCTAGTTCTATTTTTATGTTTATTGTTATTATTGTTATTCTTGTTGTTATTATAAATGCTATTATTACTATTGTTATTCGTATTGTTATTACTATTGCTGGTTATTTCAAGACTCATATCGTTTAACCTTTTTTGTTTCTTATTTATTGATTTATCATCACTTTCATAATCAATATCATTTATTCTTTTGATTGAATTAAAACTATTATTAGTATTGAAACTCAGTTCTTTACTCGAGTTAAAATACTTAAAAATATTAACTTGTTTGTTAAACATGTTATTGTTTATGTCAAACTCATACTGACTGTATATTCCAATTCCCATTATCATTTTATTCTTACTATAGTCCTGTTAAATTAATTGATATCTTAAATCAATATTTTTTAATAACATTGATTTTTTAATCCTATCACTTACACTTATTGCATTTGGTATCCTCATTAAGTTATCGTTGTATTCTATTATCTTCTTTTTAATTTCCTTATTTTCATTTTTACTTTTATTTTTATTTTTTAGAAACTCAGTTTGATTCCCGACTACTGTGGAAACTCTGGTCCTTTTACTCTTGTTACCAGGTATCGTAAAATTTGTTCTTTTTTCACTTCTTTGTTCGTTTGGAAACTCAATTTCCATTACCTATATTTCGTTTAATTAGTTAGTTATTCATATTGAAGAAATAAATTACCATTACTAACCTTGTTGAATATTATTTTAATTTCCTTCAGGATTATTTTACACTGAATTAAAAGGAGCACGTTTACCCCTTTAATGAGTATACCTAATCAACAATAATTATTAATTATAATAGATAATAATTATTAATCATTTAATTTATAAATATCAATCAATCAAAATATATTGTAATTACTTACATTTGCTGGTTATGTCTTCACAATCTCTTTCATTTATGTTCTTTATTATCTTCATACTATTAATGTTTACAACTCTTATATTGTTCAATTCCCTGTAGTTGTTTATAACTCCCATTTCCCATATTAATCTCATCACATCTATAATATTTATTATTATTATTATTATTATTTATTATTGTTATTTTATTCATTATTATCATTATTGTTATTATTATTATCATCATTCTTACCGTCATGATTTTTAAGCTCCCTTTTAATCAATGTATTTATTATCTTCATCTTAATTATATAATCTAATTAACTAACTTTTGAAAAGTTATTCTTAACAAGGAATACGGTTGAATATTATTTTCTCTCCCTTTTCCTCCATTCTAATCATCCACCCTTCATTCACAATCATTAAATAATCATTTAATTTGGTTAATTTACTTATTTATTTAATTTTTAGTATATAATCTATATTAATTATTATTATTATTAATATTACTATTATTGTTATTAACATTATTATTATTATTGTTATTGTTATCAAATATGTTAATTATTATTAAAAAATTATAATTTTGTTTATTCTGCATTTAGTAAGTTTGTACTTCCAACGCCTTTCCCTTATTGATTTGTCCCCATCCAATCAGCCTCCAGTGCTTGTCAACTCTCCTTGACAGTGCCACTTTATCTCCCACCTTCGTACACACTGGACCCGTCAATTCAAACTTGGCCATGTCAGGCTTAATTCCCGTCACCCTTCCACCAACTGACGTCGATCCGATGTTTATCATCAGGAACTCTCCCTTTTTGAGTTTAGAAACCTTCGTGCTCTTGTCGTTGTCCAAAGTCTTTATTCCCAATAATCTCCTAAATTCATATTTTAATCAATTGTAATATCGATATTATTGTTGATATTGATATTACTATTAAGTAAATTAATTATTCAAATTAATTAATTACTAATTAATTAATTAATTTGAATTATTCATTTACCTTAGAAGATAGTATGAAACTTCAATTTCGACAAAGCAGTCTGGCAGTGTTCCCACGTGTCCTATCACTTGGCCCACCAGTCTGTCTGCTCTGGTCAATGTTGGGTCCATTGTGGTTCCAACACCAATGAGTCCTCCTGGGACTGCAAATTGCAGGTCGTTTTGTTCCGCGAACAGTGACACTACTCTTGACCTTATTGATTTACACGTTATTTGTCCGTTTGCGTCTTTCGATATTATTCCCGGTCTAACTTCTATTTCATCTCCCACCTTCAGTACTCCGTAGAGTATGCTTCCTCCTGCCACTCCTCCTTGTAACTTTTCTATTTCCTCTCCTGGCTTATTCACATCAAATGACCTTATTATTATCATGTGCGGTGGCAGTGTAAAGTTCCTCTTAGGCACTGCCACTTGCGTCACCAGGTACTCACTCACTACGTCAATGTTGTACCTCAGGACTGCCGATATCGGCACTATCGGTGCTCCATCAGCTGCAGTTCCTATAAATT